>JBCEWB010153144.1:0-10636 GCA_039654565.1 Peronia peronii
GCTGTAGAACTGGATACTACCGGGTGCATCTTCCTTGTATGTCTGCTCTCGAGCAGTAATCATTTCAAGGTCGTCGGAATTTAATCCTGGATTGTTCTGTGTTCACTATAGCAGACTTAATTGCGATTCTTCCAAGGTCATTTGGCCTATTTATGGCTTATCTCGCCAACAGGCACACATACACTCATACACACACACACACAAATTCACACACTTTGAGACACACACACGTAGGGAAGTGGTGTTCAAACAGATACTATCATTGAAATCAAATAATTATAGCCTATACCGAATCGGACCCAAATCTACAAGATGTGAACTTGTAGCATTTGTTTTTTTAGCATTTTAAATTCTGACTTTGCTAGAGGTGACATTAAGATATCAGGAAAACCACAGGGATAACTGTCATGCAACTGGACGTTTTACACAGAGATAAAATGGGACTTGTGGGTGTAAATCAAGGAACTAACTAAATTCTTGTGTCGGGCGTTGCTGTTGTTGTTCTTCTTTTCAGTTTAATTGTTACTTTTGTTTTCTGATGTTGCTGTAGTCGCTAACACAGAAAGAAAGTGTTGATGGCTGTAGTCTCGGAGTGAAGATTTAACAGAGACCAGGATGTGATTTGGAAGGACGAGACCATATGGTTGAAGACAACGATTAGGACGGTGCACTGTTGCTGTCGTAGTGGCTGTTACCACTTAGTATTACAAATTGAACCGTTGGATATTTATTCCTTTTTCGAAAACAATGTGCATCTCATATTATTATCATTATACCTGCCATACAAACACCAGATCTACTTCTCCAAGCTATCAGTTCTCTTGTAGCTCCACAAAGACAAAAAGTTTTCATTATACCTCACCACCAGTTTTCGGATTCGCTTTCTGACCAGAACCATCTCACTTTCACTGGCTATTATACCACAATGTCTTGGCTCCAAGCCTCGCCAGGTTTGTCTACCTTTAAGCTGTCAGAGCGGGATGTTGTGTAGATCGCCAGATAACCTGCAGATAGCAATCTAAAGCAGAGTGAGAGAAAGGCCCAGCATAAGATGATGAATTAACCCTTACACTGTCGATAGAAATTATTAAAGTGCCAGGGTTCTTACGATGATAAGCGGAGTAGGCTGTTTTGAGGGGGGAGAAAAGGACATAATCCGAACCACATAAATTCAAAACTATGATTGTGGCAGAAGAAAGTTTTGGTTCTACAATAATTATTAAATCAACGAACAAAGTGATGACTTTTAAATTGGGTTATCTGTGTAGTGTTGATTTTGGTTACTATCATAATAACTCAACACCTTAAAAAATTACTTAGATGATGGGGGAATAGCCGTGAAAATATTATGCATGTGTACGATATGACAGTTTATGCTTAAAGTGATATAAAAAAGGTTTTATGTTACCACATTGTCTGCTGTTCGGAAGAAATGATTCCATTGCGGCGTATGATAAGCGAGTCTTTGTTTGGAATTTTGCCACGTTAGGGTTAACCTGGCTAAAAACTTCATAGACGAGAGAGGGTTTTTCTGCCAGCTCTGATGAGATATCACTTTCCTAGCCAGTCCATTAGCGCATTGTCACATCTATAGGCTTCCCACACTAACAGAAAAAGAAAATTTCCTTCCAGTTGCCAACCCCATCTTCACCTCTCAAGCATAGGCTTAAGCCTGATGGTCAGAGTATTTCGTGTGCGGCATTTCTCGGCGATGTATCGGAGTGGAAGTTTGAGATACTCAGCACCATGGGTAAGATTAGACTGGACAAGCTTGAAGTCAAGGCTAAGGTAAATAACAAAAGACTGACTTCATACGAGCTTGAAAAGAAAGCACAAGACAACAGAGCTTGAAGATCGACCCCAGAAGACCTTTGCTTCATTGAGTTTTCAAAGGTTCAAGATGATGATGATGATGATAATGTGCACAATCGGACAGGAGTTGCTAGCCAGACTTTGTGTGTGTGTGTGTGTGGTATCTGCAAACAGTTGTGACATTTGCATGTAAAACCCGAAGAGAAAACCAGTTATACTTGACATCCACCATTGCCAAATATGTTTTCATTGCCCAGAGTGTAATCTCATCAGAACGATATCAAAATAGCTCGCTCAATTAATCTATTGGTTAACTCTTATACTTAGCCCATATTTTTTCAGCTTGTGGCTCTCAAATTTCTAACATTCATTGATTCTGAGAAGTTGACATCATAAATCTATTGTCTCTCAAACAGCCTGAAAATGGGTTATCATCTAGTGCCTAGATAAAAAAAAAAAAGCTAGGATCTGAAAAGGATCAGTTCCTATGACGAAAGAATGCAGCTCTTCAAAAAGAAAATCTAACGTTCTTTGTTGGCTTCTTTTCTAATGTCAGGAGTAAAAAGCCTCAGCACGGGCTTGTTCGACTTATGTCCCCTTGTAGTTCAGTCTTCCTCTGTAATCATCTTAAGATGGCTTCACACAATCGCGCTTTCTTATCGATCTGAGTGTGCTTTTTTTTAAAGACAGTTGTTTTGATAAATGCGTGTCATGCTGTGGAATTTGTAAACATAACAACATGCACTTGTTTACATTTCCTGCCGGAATGATGGTGTTTATTCTCAGAAAGACAGCAACATAACACATGTTTCCGACACACGCAGCTGTGGGATAGCGTAGGTTAAAGAAAACATCCTAGCGATGTTCATTTGTTGCCAATGCCACCACATCACCGGCAGATGTCCAAACAGCTACACGACGCTTACTCCATGTTCAAATTGATATCTCATTTCTAACGCCCGGGACCTTCTCTGAGTCAGGCAAAAACAAACATAAACAAAGAGCTTGCCAAGGAATTTTAAAGCGACATTTGCAAAGTCCAGATGTCAGAGAACAATCGTTCGAAAACCGATGCAGATTTCGAGTGAATCTGTTTACTGCTGTTTGAAACGCACTGTTTTGTAGACATTAAAATGCAGTCGCACAATAGATCCTTAAAGTATTTCAGCGATAATCTCTAGTTTCAAAAATGTGAAAATGAGTTTAAGAAATCAGCTAGAGAACTGAAATTAGTAGTAACAAAGACAATAAATAAATGACCATTCATATATTGTGACCATCTCCTGGGAAAGAAAATTTTGGAGAAAAAAAAAAAAAAAGCTTTCCACTCTCCAGCCTTTCCTGTCCGAGAGTGATGCCTGAAGAACGGTGGGATAGACTGCTTACTGTATGCACGACTGAGTATGACTACAGACATCAGATGATATCCAAACGAAAGGACTAGTGAGTGGGAAAGGTATGATCTCCATAATCACATGGCAAGATATTGCCCCAGAATTGATTGCCACTTTCACTGCCCCGCCATAATGCCTTCAACTTGTTGTTTTTCTGAATTAAAATAGGTGACCCTTGTCCGTGACTTGAGGAGAGACAGTGGTTTGTTGAGTCTGTGAGTGTGTCACTGACGGGGGGGGGGGGGGGGGGGAAGTGGGGGGGGGTTCCAAAAACAAGGTCTAAGGGTTTTTGGTGACGGCGATTCTGACAGTGACAAAAAAAAAATGAACACTTAGTATGTCCAGAAGAGAGTCTTTCCAATGAACTCAGAATGAAACAAAAAACCGATGTACTTTATTTCTTTTTAGCACCTCCCTTTTAAGATAACCACTATAAATATATTTCAATGATATTACTTCTGTATATCTTATATCCCTAAATTTACTAGTAATCGCCAACAATACCGAGTTTGGCGCAATGTATTCGCAATCGTGCACATGCAAATTTTAAATAAAAAGTCAAAATGTTTGTTAAACAGCAGATAGAGGAGTTCAAAGACTGTTTCATTAAATATCAACTCTCATAGATGTGGAAAGTTAAGACAGAAAAGAGAATTTAATTGTTTCCCCTGACGTTGTGTCCGGGCTCTTCTGGCTCCAGAATGGTTGTGGTTCTTAGATTACATCCCCACACATGTCGTGACTGCAAATGTGAACATCCTCTCGTCATGTTGTCGGTCGGTGGACTGAGTTTGCTCGCTGGTAAGTGGACATTTCAATATATTATCTTCTTTCATAGCAAGACGGTCATATCTCGAAACAAAAGAAATCTAACACACAGAGGATAAAACATATTAAAAAAAACAGCTATCAATTATATTCCATATATCCAAACCAACAAAAAGGAGGGGGTAACAAAGAGAGTGTAAGAAAATACTTTTTTTTTTTCCCTTGTCCATGCTGATATCCACAGCCGAGGATATTGTATGTGAAGACAATGCATATTTAACCGAATTCTTCCGTTAGTAAACGTAATATCTAACATACGCATTTCTGATTTTCATTGAAATTCGAAGGAGTAATTCAATTTTTGCGATATATCTAATTTCAATAAGAGAGATGATGACTGGCTTATCACAAGAGGATTACAAAAGGTAGTTATCGGCAAGATTGCGATTGAATCTCTCGCATCTACGGTCATGTTTGATAGTTCATTACAAAACTTGAAGTTGTTTGGGACAATGGGAGACTCGTCGGAGTGTATCAGTCAAGAAACAATAGTTAAGTACAGCATGCCAGATGGCTGTCTACCCATTAGTTTTCTAAAACCCGAGCTGTTATAACCCAACAGTCGCTGATGTATTCTGGTAAAAAAAAATAAATATGTAATTGATATGGCACTCACGAGATGTAGAGCTTTGTCAAACTGCACTACAAGGAATAGCAGATGGCAAACGAAAGAGAGAGAGAGAGAGAGAGATTGAGACACACACACACACCACACACACACACAGGGGCATACGAAAAGATGGGTGGATAAATTCCAGGAATATACAAAGAGAAGGTTTATGAAGACCCGCCACTATGAAGGATGGAGCAGACTGTACATACTGGTCCTCAGGCGGCATCGAGGACAGCTACAGATATCCGGTGATAACATAAAGGAACCATACAAGATGAACCAAAAGAAAGAGAAGAATGTAACTGTACAAAATATAACCTCCGAATGTATCATTACTCACTATTGTGTACTTGTCAGGGTTGAAAATTACAGTTAACTGGGAACATGGGCACACACTATTGCTTGGGCTCTCAGAAATTGTTGGAAGAAATTCTCTCCAGGATTTGCAACACGCTGTTTAATTAAATAACGGGCCGAAGTGAGGCTTTTCTTGTGCCACTATCGAAACCTCCAGGTGGAAATTGGGAAACCAGGACAGCCGAAGCAAAGGAAACAGGGCTGGCCAAAATGACGGGCGCTAAATTGGTTTAGGAACTCACGATATTAGAAATACGCCATCTGGGCTACGGTACCAGCTTGGGTACCTTTCCGCTTGGGAGTCCTTTCCCTTTCATGTGGCATACTGCAATACCATCAGAATCTTTTTGGAGAGAGAAAAGTAATAGTTTTTAGATATTGCAGTACATTAATTTGTAAAACACTGTAGTGGTTGGCCTATGTTTTGGCACGATATGTACTACTTGAGTCGGGCTCTCAGTTTGTGAAGATTACAGTTTTGTAACAACCAGTTCTATCTCATTCTTTGTCTTTATCATCTACAAGAGGCAGTGAATACAGATTGATATACGAGGTATATCTTCAACTACGTTGCATAGACATGCTAATTATAATAGGTAGCATTTGTATAGCATTTATTCCTTTTAAGTACGGGCTTTAAGAGCCTCTAATATATGTTCTCAGCTTCCTGCAAGCACGCCATTCCCTATAAGTTTTACAATGATAGTGTATAGGTCAGCGACAGACTAAACATCCTTTAGAAACGGTCTCTATTAGATAATTTGATAAGAGAATAGTGCGTTGTTTTGAGAATGGGTTGGTAGAAACGACATGTGACTGATAACATGAACTCATTGTTTGTTTGTGATGGTATGGTTTAATGAGGCATCAGCACAATTGCGGCTATACTGCGCCTAGCACGGTAGAATAGATCTACGTTTCCAAGTTAAAAGTATATCAAAAGAAAGTATAAAAATTGGATAATCAAAGATTGCAAGGGAAAGTTCTCAAATGGGATATCTGTAAACAGGCGGTTTGCCGTGTGGCCCGCTTCATTTTCACAATTTCATACTCTGACGTTAGTGGTTTCTATTCTAGAACATAGACCTATCTGGCACAACAAGCACAGGATAGTTTGAGCCCTCGTTGTCTCAAGCATGATGACCGGGGAGGGGGGGGGGGAGGACGCATGATGTAGAGTCATGAATGGAAACGTCAAAATCCTGAAATAGTTACTCCATTCATCACCCAATAGTTTTTATCATCATACTGCATTATTTTCACTGTTGTGTGAAATGCATGTTGGTCACGATTTTCCAAACCTCGAACATCTACTACAAACAGAGAACAAGTGATTCAGCCACATTGCTGTAGGATTCCGCTCGGACATCACTTTGTTAGAGCTTGGATGTCAAGCCTTATTGATGCCAATAACTTATAACAAACACTTCCCTTCATTACGCGCGATAACGCGTCTATTGTAACACTTCAGGGAGCGCAAAACGTATTAGGAGAGTAAAAGGTTTATCTGTGAGTGGCCATAGAGAAATGATTGTGATTTTTCTCTCGTGTCCAGATCTTGACCGTCCGCGCCTGGTCCTCGTCCTCGCGTGACGTGTGTCCCAAACCACAACTCGACAGCGGCCGGCCGGACAGTCTCTACCAGATTTGATTTCACCAGCAGGGGCAGATAATGTGGTTACACGGCGCCTGACTTTACTACAAGAGTGGTCTGCTCTTGGGCTCTGGCTATGGCGAAGCTTAGATAGGTTTACGTCAAGCCACACTTCTTTAATAAAGATTTTCTTCCAAGATGTGTTCCTATTTGGAGCCAGAAACGTTGCCAATCAGGGTCTTGGGAGTCTGTGGCTAGCGAGCTTGGCCGTATATTTCGGCAGGTATTTCATCACAACGACATGGTCTATACACTGATACCAGAGATGAAGTCCGTGACATCGCAGAAGAAGTTTTGACAAGTTAGATTAATGCAATGGAATGGTAACTGTAGATCATAAGATTCATTTTTTTTTTTTTACAAAACAGATCAAATAATGTCCACCGCGGAAGAATTCAGAATAATCGAAAATGCCCTATAAAAAATGGAATCGTTGAAAGAAACAGTGAAAAAATTAAACAGATCTCCAGAATTGGTCAAGTCCCTCATTGGTCTCTAGTGGATCAGGAAGAATTCTGGAGAGGAGAGCGGGGGAAAGGGTGGAAACTTCCTCCATATTATGATTTGTTTAGGCTGTTTTGACACCAGACTGCAGCTTACAATATGTGACAAGCTTCAAACAATCTCTATCGGTGCCCACTCTTTTCTTGTTTAACTATAATACTTTAAGTTTAAGCATCCACACTTATCCAATGTTACATTTTTTTTTTTCGTTATGATACAGTTCGAGAAGCGTAAATTAAAGGTAACTAGTTTCTATAGCGAATGGACAATAGAGACGTTTATTGGCGCCGACACATTCTGTCCATCTAACTGTTTCATTCCAAACCACTGACACCCGATGTTGCTGTTAATATCTTGTGCCAGCTGCCTTCCGTCTCAGTGGGGTTAAGATATGAGACGCGAGAGGATGAAATGAGGTGCTCGTCAACTAGAGGAATTACGATTTTTTTCAATAGTGAATGAATTTTTAACAGATTTTTTTCTCACAAAAGCGTCCAAATCTCCTTTTAAAAATGTGTTTCAAACATAAATGTCCTGATACAGTCATATTGAATATAAGGCACAAATTGTAACTTGGTGACACGATTTTAAATGAGAATTATTGAGGATTAACAACAAGAAAAGAAAATGAACAAACTTTAATTTGATACCAATACCGCTATATGCTCAAACAGTAACCAGCACCTGATTTCCTTCTGTAGATCTTATATTCAGCGCCAGTCATAGAACTGAAACATACAAGTCTTTAGACATAACCCTACAGAAGGGTGTAAAAGTAGGTATACAGTTATGACACGAACAATACTCACTGTATTTATTTTACAAAAAAAAAAAATCAGTATTGCACATACATGTAAAAAAATATTAAAGGAATGATGAAGGCATTATGATGATTAAAATATAAAACATGAGACTAACTTATATAATGTGCTAATAATTTTAATGACTTTCGTATTATTATGTGGATGTCATATTTAATGTATACATACTTTTGTATCCCTCTGTATATTAAATTCTGGCTATACGATTAGATCATCTTAATTTGTTTCCTCTGAAAGAAAGTTGTCTTATGTTTGTTTTCCTGTTTATCAATCTGCGTCTTTGTACTGCTGTAAACTCCAGTCCTCACTTTGCTCACAGCCAACGTTGTCTCTCCCCCCCCCCCCCCCTCTGTATGGAAGCTGTGTGACACTTTGAATAATACAAGGCCTGCCTGCTCTTAAATTAGCCCCAAAATCTTTTCTGGCACGCGAGCGACATTTTGCTCCACTTATAATGCATTTTTTCTTTTTTCTTTTTTTTTTAACATTATGATATTCGGATAAATCTTGTGAATAGTCTCCGAAGTAGGCGTGTAACGCACACACATACACATACACACACACACACACACACACTCAAAGAGGGAGAGAAACAGGGAGAGAAAAAGAGAGGAGAGTTGGGAGAGATAGAGTGAGTACATGTGAAGGGCAATGGCTGACCAGCTTAACTTCGTGTAGTCGTGAAGCTATGACCAGCTTTAAGATACGTGTCATTATCATGTAGACTTGTACCCCTAGCCCTAACCCTGATCTTAATCTTAATCCCATGATCTATTAGTCCGAATGGACAGGAGACCTGGTCGAATGTATTTAGGGCTATATTTGGAGACAGAGATGAGGAATTCAAGGAGGGAAACTCTGTGGAGGAGGAGAAGGAGAAGAGAAAAAAAGGCATTTGAAGGAAAAGTTGAGAAATACAAAGAACGACAGTCTAGAGAAGTAAAGAGGAAAGCGACCAAATTGAAAGAAAGAAATAGACGGAAGAGAGGAAAAGAAAATCTCATAAAGTAAACTGAGATAAATGGGGGAAAATGGCAACTAATGGAAGCACGTGAGAGAGAGAGGGAGGGAGAGAGCGGGAGAGAGAGAGTGAGAGAGAGGGAAGGCAGAGAAGATGGAGATAGAGAGGGAAAGTTTGATTCCATTTCTAACAAGCTGAAAGGTCTGAATTAGGCTGGGAGTCAAGCCATATACCCTGGCCTTAACCCTCTGACGCCGAGTGTATTTGAAGCAGCAGAACGGTTTTCCCGTATACTGAATGTGAGTGTGAAGAAAGGCGGTTCTGGGGCAGGGAAGAGAAGGTTTGGGGCCGGAATGGGGGTAGGGGGGTGGGGGTAGGGAGAGAGAGAGAGAGAGAGAGAGAGAGAGAGAGAGAGAGATTCTGCATAGGAAATCAATCGTTTCGAGGTTGGTGATAAAGTTTCTAATGACGGAGAGTGCGCTGGGGTGAAGGAAGACTTTAGGTCAGATTTCCCACTTGTAAGTTTCACAGACCTGACCGTGCGAGTAATCTTGACATGCAGCTGGTCCCTAAAAGCAGATAATTTGGTCTTTCCCACACATATTGTCTCTCCCCCTCTCTCTCTCTCTCTCTCTCTCTGTCTCTCTCTCTCTTGTTCTGAGTGTGTGTGTGTGTGTGTGTGTGCACGACGTCTCTCTTCCACTCTATAATTTTCTGTTTATCTTTACTTATATAATATTATACTTTTTGCCTTTGTGTATCCCTCTCCCTCTCTCTCTTTCCTTCTCTTTGCCTATTTTAACTTTTTTTTTCTTATTCTTCCGTTCTGTCTTTTTACCTTCCTTCACGTTTATTTATCTAACTATACTTGTCTGCTCCTTTTTTTTTGGTGATGATTCCGTTGAAAAAGAAAACAAAATCTAGTTTGTTTTTGTGTTCATATAGGAAGGTAATAATTCGAAAAGAGGACATTTAAATTAAATGCCTCCGGCTGTACAATATTCAACATTATAGTCATGAAAACAAGTTCTACTAAGTTAAGAATAAAAAGATATTATAATGTAGCATGGGGAAAATAGAGAGCTACCTGTGCAGATTTGATACAAAATCCACATGGACGAGGAGTCGAAGATATCAATGTACCGAGATATGAGAGGTCGGGAAGGCAAGAGGTGGGAAGATAACATCAGGAGAGTGGGCGGACTTAAAACCCAGTGAGACGCTGAGACTGGCTAAAAGCTGCGAGATGCAGGGAGTTGGTTGTGAGATCGTTGATGACGTCTCCGCGGTTGTTAGAAACTACGGGCGACGACAACAGCGATGTCAAAGGGCGACAGCTACACAGCCAGCTTGACTGTATTATTCTCCTGAGGGAAAGAAGACCAGACCCATGAAAAGCGAGCAGCTTGTAGCAGTCACTGTCTGTGACAGGAGAACTTATGCTCAAATATTGCCAGTTTTGTTTCTATCTAATGGAAATTGTGATTTTTACTGCGTAATTTCAAGAAAACAAACTTCCGATGTTTGTCCACTAGACGAACGAGGAAAACTAGAAGGACAGAATTATGTGAAATGAAAAAATGAAAAAGAAGAACCCTGGCTGATATCTTACACTGTACTAGCTACAGGACGGGGGGGGGGGGGGGGGGAACTTTCAAAGGGGGAAGGGGAAAGGAAAAAAAGTTGGGTCTT
>JBCEWB010153165.1:0-10635 GCA_039654565.1 Peronia peronii
TTGTTGTTGTTGTTGTTGTTGTTGTTGTTGTTGTTGTTGTTGTTGTTGTTGTTGTTGTTGTTGTTGTTGTTACCATTCCTTTGGACCATAATTCAGTCACAAAACGTTCTCAAAATAAAATCTTCACGAGCCATCGTGGACGTGGGTGGCCTTCAGTGACAGTCTGGTGATGGAAGACACAAGCTTGTTCTCGAGAGGGGAATACAAACGGTTACTGTTTTCAACAAATTTAATGAGCTCATGAAGATAAATTTCATTTAAAGTTAATCATCCTGATATTAAATGAGACATGACAGTCATAGCTAGGTTCAGAAGTTTGTCTCTTCTGTTACTAATACTAATGGGTCATTAAAAATTCCACGTTTCAGTTAAAGAAAAATGAAAAAAAAAACAATGAAATTAATAACATTAAGTACAAGCAAAAACACAACCCTGAAAACAAATACAGAATTCTCCCAGATGACTTAAAAGCAAGCAAATTATTCAGTTTTGTAATCAATCAAAACGAAAGCTTCTTTTCAACAGGAAGTTCTGAGCTGTGATGGGAATACTTGTTCATGTAGTAGCAACTGAAATAATTAGAGTTAGCTCTAGACAAGAGTTCGACAAGAAGATGAATAGAATGCTCACCGCATCTCCACAGACCAAACTGTTTTTTTTGCAGCTGCTGTTTTCTTACACAGCCCAGTGTCAAATGCTCTTGTACATGTTCATTGTATATACAGAACCATCACTACTAACAGTTTTATAATATTCTAAGATGTTCCTACATGGACCAGACACTTTCGATGACTTTACATAGACCAAAAAAAGGTTTGAGACATCTTAGACTATACAAGGACCAGACAGTTTTGGATCTTTTCTTAAATAGACAAGGCTGGTTTAGATGTCTTGCATAGACCAGAGAGCACATGTATTATTGTCTGATGTTCTTATGTAAACCAAACAAATTCGGAAGTTCTTACAAAGTTCTGCATGTATTCTTGCATGGTCCAGACAGGTTTAGGTGCTTTTGTACATGAGACTACACAGTTTTAGATGTTCCTATTTAGACTTCCCCGCGGGGGCCCGAGATTTATAAGTAGGTTCTCTGTTCCCACCTGCAGGTGGTGTAAGCCGCCATCGGTGGGATGTCTCCCATGGAGTGCCATCCCTAACATTCCAGGAGAGACATCTCTTCTCTCTGTCTCTCCTTGCTCCTGTCTTCTGTCCCACTTCCTTTCCTCCCTTCTTCTTGACGTGAAAACGTATCTAACCGTGTTTGACACAACATAGCCGTAATCGTGCTGATGTGTCGTTAAACCCCAACACAACACAACACACACTCCTACTTAGACAGACCAAACAGTTTTAGATTTTTTCCTACATGGACCAATCATTTTCGATGTTTCTCTCATTCAGGCCTGTTAGTGGCCATTATTTCCCATTCATCTTCATTAATCTTATATTTCTGGGAGGATTTTTTCACGCTGTCTTTGTAGCTTAGCTTTGGCCGTTCTCTTGGTGGATGGAATTCTGACAGTTGAGACCTGACTTGGGTAATCTGCTATCCTGCATACACACAAAATCATCAGGCCATCTTAACTGAGACTGGTTTGGCACTGTATCTAAGCTTGGCATTTGGTCTTGTAAAAAAGTCCCTTCGCCTTGAGATTCTGTGATATTTGTTTAACATACACTGCGCTGGTGAAGCTGATCCAGTAGTGTGACATGTCTGAAGTAACCAGTCCATGACTAAGACTCGGTTTAGCAGAGCAGTCAAGACAACTGCTCTGAACGAAGTATACTTTTTATATGCTCGGACTAACCTATTTTTACTGGTCCTATTGGCCGTGTCTAATGGAAGAAGTATGCATGCTTTATAAGATTGGGAAATTTTTTTTCAGAATTTTTAATAATTAAAAAAATTGACATGTTTTATAACCAAAAGTGTAAGGTTAAGTAAGGCAGTGTTCGTACACCAAAATGGAGCTAGACGATTGTGATTTTCGAGAAAATTATATCATTATAAAAGGGATTTAACTGTCATGGAATGTCTGGATCAGCCAACAGCTACATTTGGAGAATCTGCCCCTTCCAAATCAACTATTTACAACAAGTTTCAGGGATTTTCATGCAGCAGAAAGACCACCAAAGTAGACTCCGCCCCTAAAAGACCTGTCTCTGTAACTACTAATAAAAACAGAGATGTGGTGTGAAAGTTGGTGGATAGAGACAGGAGAATGACATATGAGGAAATACAGGAGGAACTTGGCTTTTCATCACTACTGTTTAGAAAACATTACGTGAACACTTAAAGCTAGGGAAGGCCTGTTTTTATGTTGACTGAGGATCAGACAAGGGCTAAGGCTGAGTTTTGTCAAAATATGCTTAGAGAATATACTGAAGGCTGGTCAAAGTCTGTGTATGAGGTCATGACTGGAGAGGAGTCATAGGTGAACAAATACAATCTTGAAAGCAAGCGGCAAAGCTTGTATTGGGTGGATGCTCGAGATACTCCACCTGTGAAATTCAAGGGAACTCAGAGCACTAGAAAGTGATGATGATGGCTTTTTCTTTTTTTTTTTTTTTTTGGTAAAATGCCCCCATATTCTAACAATTCCTGTAGAAGAACAAAGGACTGTTACTATGCTATGGTATACCAATAACTGTTTACACCAAAGGCCTTCCACGAGTGGGCACAAAAGCATCCCAGGACGGGCTCTCGAATGCTTCTGCTGCATCACGATAACGCAAGTGCTCGCAAAGCACATGTAACTTTGGAGTATTTTGAAAGAGAAAAACATCAAATCTCTCCCACACCCACCTTACTCACAGGACCTTACTCTTAATGGCTTTTTCTTGTTTTGTTTAGTCTAAGATCAAATGAGAGGGAAATGATTCAGTGACAACAAAGAAGTGCTTTTTTTTCATTCAACAAAATATTTGAGGGGATACTTGCTGAGGAGTAGAGCCATTCCTTTGTCTCTTGGTTTAGGTGGATGCAGTCATGCATCAGTGCTAGCTAATGAGAGTACTTGGAGACATTGTAAAGTTTCAGCTCTCTAAGACCAGTGTGTAAACATGGTTTGTCCCAGCATAGAAAAAACATACTCTTGCAACAATGTCTGGCTTTCTAACTGTGGGCTCCAATCAAACCTTGCACATCTGAGAAACACACAATTATGACACTGACAATATTATGTACACACATCTCACAAAATTGACAACACCTTTGGCCATACTTTGGGTATAACTTGTCATTTATTTATTTTTTATTTTTTTTTTTTGCTTTGTTTTTTTGTTTACTTCTGTCTGTTGCTTATGTACAAGTTGTGCTTGCCTAGTTGGACAGTCCCGTCCAACAAAGAGCAAAGAAGACAATGTTAAAAGTCATTGCATTGTGTGGTCCTCTGAAATCAACTGACCATTTATCCTTTAGACCAGTCTATGTCCCGCAACCAAATACACAAATGCTCAGTCTAATCTAACTGAAGCAAACATTGAAAATATGGACAAATTCTTGGAGAATTTGACATCAGTAACATCAACAAAAATACATGTAAAATAATTTCTCAGAAAATAATGAATGATAATCATAGTGGTCAGGAACAATGCAAAGACATAATCTGTCATCATGATGATATAATATATAGGTATGTATGTATATAATATTATCCAATCAAAATCCATCATGTAGACATATATAATATATTATTCCTTTCTTATGTACAAACTTTATAATTGAATAGAGTAGAAGAGCTCTCATGTCAGGAGATGCAGGCAGGCAGACAGGGACAAATGCAAGAATGATTGTAAGACAGGAAGAGAATAAAACAAGGCTAAAAACATCCAAAATCAAGAACAAAAGTTGGGCTATACTTTCTTCTTTGGTCAGCTCGCCATTCAAACTAAGCCAAATCTCAATCTGGGGACAAATCTTTTGGTCACTTTTTTTTTCTCGTTTCACTTTCTTTATAATGCCAAATAGAGAGAAAAGGATGGAGGTGAGGAGAAAAATGGGGGTGGGATTGATGGTCTTAAATGTTGAAAGAACAAGTGGAAGATCTGAAGATGAGCTGGTACATGTAGTGGTAAATGATCAGCCATTGGTCTCAACAGACGTATGGTGAGAGTGAAGGAATTTTCAATGATTAAGGAATGATCACAACTTAGCAGCTTGAGGAAAAGGATTTGGATCCAACATTTGGCTATGATCAACAGTGGCTCACCTAATATAGACAGACCCCTGTGATGTCTACAACTACAGTGGAGATATGGAACACAAAAATGCACACAATAGAACTGACTAGCATTTGGTAAACGTTGTACAACAAAGAAAAACTCCAACTCAGCTGACCCTGACTCACTCAATGTCTAACATGACAATGGATCCAAGTCCAAAGTTTCACCTCTAAGGATCAATGCATCAATCTAGGGCAGAATGTGCACTGAGTTCTACTTTTTTTTTTTTTTACAATATCATCTGCTTCATAATACACACAGCTTTCTCTGGTCTAGACTGACAGAACTACTGGGTCTCCCTGACCTACACCTAAACCTATACTTGTACTGATTGTGTGGCAGCTCAGCTGATGAACTGTACACAATCTCCTCCTCACCTCCACAATATCCAGCCTGGCCAACGACAGCAACCTCAACTTGGCGATGTCACAGTTATAGGCTGAGCACAGGGAGGAAGAGAAGGAGGGAGACTGGCAAGTTTTCAAACAAAAAAACAAACCAAAATCTCCTCAACAAAAAAAAACACTACCACATGGTGGTATATCTGAGCTTGGTGTTGCTCCAATAAACAGCACATTCAGACCATCAATTATCAGCTGTGAAATCTGCCCTCTCCTTCTCCACACAGCTGTGCTCTGTGGACTGTGTGACTGTCTGTGAGTGTCTCTGCATGTAACTGTATGACTGTGTGTGACTGTATATGTGTGACTGTATAACCTCCACTAGGGGGTTGAAAGACGTATTGCAGAATGTAACATGTATGTGTGAGTGTGTGTGTGTGAGAGAGTTTGTGGGTGTGTCTGGTAGAGCTGAGATCACAGCAGGCCAACAGCTCTGACCACCAGATAGATCCCAGACTTTCCCACCAAGAACAGGCCTAAGCTGAGTACTGGCAGCTGTGAGAGAGCTGGGTCTGCAGGGAGGTCAAACATCACAGTGTGAGGAACAGACAGAGGGAGAGAGAAAAAGAGAGGTCTGACAGAAGGCATTCTATCACAAATATAGAAATTATTGGCATCTGCTGGCTCAGGGTTGTCTGACATCACGGTCACTTCTATCTGTGCTCAAATCTGAGCATTTTCTCAAAGTGTTGGTATGTCAGTCAGTATATTTTCCTATATACATACACTGACTGAGAGAGAGAGAGAGAAGACATCAGTGTTTATACATTTCTGGCTTGACTAAAACAACATCTCTGACAAAGCTAGCTACTGTCTCAAGTTTCAAAGAATAGAATTCAGCACCAATCTGACATCAGATCAGGCTAATATCGAGTAAATACTGACTACTTCACTGAAGTTTCAAACATTTGGTCCAAAAGAAGCTGTAGAGTGGAACTTAATGAGAGACCCATCACAGGTCACCTCTGAACTACACAGATATGAAGTTGCCGTAGATACCAAGCCCTGATCCAGCAGTTTACATTCCTGTATCACAAATTAAAATGTCACAGATAGATCTTTGAAAGAAAAAAAAAAAAAGAAAAAGAAAACATAATGGTAAAAGAGTCCATTTTTCTTTTTAACCCAGAATGACAATCCTCCTCTTCAGATGGATCTGTCCTTCATATGATAAATTACCCCATATTTACAATATCATAATGTCAGAGTGCAAGGAAGAACAGAAAGACAAGATGATGAAATATACATCAAAAACCCATGGCCATAGTTAAACAAATGATAGGGTAGGCAGACATTGAGCTTGTTACTACATCTACAGGACTAAATTCAGTTCAACAGTTCAATTCACCTCACATGGCCTGACTGAGCTTTCTACATCTAGACAAGACTTCTCTAGCCAAATCCATTGGCTGGTCAAGATCAAACTACTTAAGGGTCAACTGTCGGTCTGATTCCAATCAACACACGACAAATCTTCCCTGTCAGCCCGAGATCAGACTAACTAGGACTAAGAAGTTTCCCGGTGGTAGAAGTTGATATAGTTGGCAAGTCATGAACTCAGTTCTCTGTTACCCTATCTCAATTTTCCATACTTTGAGAAAATTGATGTTTTATGGTTAGCAATTGCTTTTGCACATAGGAGATAAGACAAAATGATTTTTCAAAATCTACCCATTTGGGCAAGTGATCGGTGAAATAATTACATTACATGGTAGATTTAGTATCCCTCTTTCATATGACATATATATCTCGAAATAACCCAAAAGTGGAGATAGAGCAACAAAGAACTGAGCTCGCGAGGTTCTGTCACTGGGGATGCCTAGGCTGTTCTGATGTGGGGAGTCTAATGTAAAACTAGAAGTTTACATCTGATAGTGATACTGACCAACCAACACAGAGGGACACAAACAGTGGCTTGTGCTGTACAATTTGCATGCTTGAGTTCAGATCCTGGCAGGGCTCAAGCCTACAGCCAACAAGTGGTCACTGAGAATAACAACAGTAATAATAACAGCAGCATCTATAGAACAATGGAGTCTTACCCTGACTGACCCATAGATGACACTCATAAACAGTCTCAGCTTCCTAAGGGGCTTACAAGGCTGTTGCCTGTTGCGTGCTCTAGATTTTATCACTCTAACAATCAAATTTTTTTGTCTATAATCAGGTGTCCATTTTAATCTGGGTCAAGTTGGGAATTATGTGTCAATTGTCTTTTCAAGGACAAAATCTTGGCACTAGTCAAGGTTCGAATCCAGAACTTTTGATCGCAAGTACTAACAACCCATGCTCTAGGCCATTGACTTTATTGTTGATAATGTCACTATGTGAACAGACCTAACAAAAGAGTGTGTGTAATCTCCTACAGACAGGTTTGACTTGTTCCCATTAAAGCCTCATGTCCCTACATAGGCATAACATACAGAAAGGCATAAAATATTTGAGGTCATATGACATGGAGCATGCAATATGCAACATCACAACAAATAATACAGTGTTCTCATTCAGAGCACAAATAATTTCAAACATGATGTCAAGTAAGATAGGAGATTATATTTTTTGGTTTGTACAGCATGCATCAGGCAATGGGAAAACAATGAGTGCCATGCTTAGTGAGAAGTAATGATTTCAATGAAGGAAAAATTCAGATTCAGGACAAAAAAAACAAAAAAAAAGACAAAACAAAGTCATAAAAAAGAAAAAAAGAAAAAAAAAGATGTCCCAGGAGGGATCTGAAAAAAAAAATTCTAAAAAATTGTGGAGCTTCGAGCTGGCACATCTGGTCTCACAGTCAACATGGATCTGATCTAATCACAGCATCAAAGAAAAAAAAAAAAAAACAGCCAAACATTTTACTTCCCCAACTGACAGCAGCCTGAGTTGACACTGGCATGACTAAGAATAGCACACGGCAGTGAGTTGAGTGTTCTTGCTGCCGGTCTTGATGTTGGTAACTTAGCCATGGTAGATAACCAAACTTTTAGTTTGCACACAGCTGGCGCTCGTCATCTCTTACCTCTGCCCACCCTGTACAACAATCTGGCCCAGGCAGATCAGATCAGACTTGCTGGACAGACAAACTACATGTACTGGGGTGAGAGGTCCACCCTCTGGGCTGTGTCAGGCCAGGTGGAGCCAGAGACTGTGAGTGGAACAGACAGACAAACAGACTGGCAGCCAGACAGACTCCAGCTCACATCTGGCTGGAGGAAGAGATCCATTTGTCAACTGTGCTCACCATCAGTGCCTAATGCTCTAGTCTAATCCACCTTCAAGCAGCGCTCAACAAGGATCTATATGGTGAAAAAACATCACCATTTTAGAATCTGGACAAAGAACTGCATTAGTACAGTAATACTACAGGTTGTATTGTATCAGACTCAATTATTGCACCCCCCCCCCCCCCACCCCTCCTCTTGCAATCAAACTTAGAAAGAAGATTAGGATCCAAAAAATGGTGACAGTCACAATGTCAATACAAAAAAAGAAGAGAGGAAATGACTAAACTGACTGTTGGTTCTGCCATGGCCTTCTTTTCAAAGATAAAAAAAGGGGGGGAAAGAGGAAAAAAATGCAAACCCCCTCAAATTCAGGCCAGATGTTTGTGGTTATTGATCAACAATGTGATATTCATAGACTGTAAATTAAAAAGCATATCAAAAAAATTATGAACCAAATAAATAAAACAACAAAATAAATTAACAAAAATGGACGGCAAAATATATTTCCTTCAATTACTAAATCATAAATTATCTCTTTAAACATGGATTTGACACGTTACTGACCCTTACACAAAAAAAAAGGAGGAAAAAACATTCACTAGAAAAAAAAACAAAACAAAACCCAAACCATCATAGTAATACAGTGGAAAGTCCAGGACATCATGGAGGGAAGTGAACCACTCAAAACTTGACAAACAAAGAGCTCAGACAGATGTGATTATGGCATCGTCGATCCCTGACACACATACTGGATGTCAGTCACGGGCTGAGGATATCAACTGATCAGGTCAACCAATCAAAAGCCCAAGACAGATGTCTCCCAGCTGACTCTGGGATGGCCAGCTGGCTGGCACACACAGCACGTTTGCTCAGTGATGGCCAATCCAATCTCTGATGTAAACGACATGAAACTGACCAAGTGAGAAACTCAACTCAGCTACTTGAGCAAATTATATAGTGAGAATCAATGTTTGTGTCATAGGCCAGCAAGAGTTTGCTCTCTGACGGCACATTCTCTGGCTTGGACTATTTTTTCCACTACACTATGTGTATTTTTCTCTCTTCAACTCACTGGTTTTGACTTGGACTTGCCTCGGCTTTCAGCCTCACACAGCAGGCAAACCTCAGACCCTACTGTTATCTGCTTTAGTTTCCTCTCACAAACTTATAGTTCATTCAACAGACATCCACATATCGCACACAGACTACACACATACACAGGCTACATATCTCCACAGGCTACATACACACACATACATAAGCTACATACACACACTGTCACATACAGGCCACATACCTCCAAAGGCCACATACATACACATACACACACACTTACAGATTACATACACACACTACCAAAACAGAACAATCTCTGATTCTGTCTGGTACACCGCTCTACAAAAATAAAGCAGAAGAGAAAAATAAAAAAGAAATGACCTCCAACAATGACAAGATGTGGGTGCTGTGACTGACTGACTCTTGGCAGTGGCCAGTCGGACAAAAGACTAGACAATGGCTGATAGTACTGACAGGCCAGCAAGTGTTTCTAGCTCAGCTATGAGACCGAGGCTGAAGCTGGGACTCAATGTTCTTACAGCACAGCAACTTCTCTCAGCAGGTGTCAATATCTAACAGTCCAATCCAAACTCTGTACTGCCTTGCCATTTCATGAAAAGAAATCTTCCTATCAAACCAGGTCTGAGAGAAGCTCCTCCTGACCACAGCCAGGATGTAAAGAACTGTGATGTTTGCTGAGCTGATACAGCAGCCACGTCATCTTCAGTCAGAAATCTAACAGCTCCACAAAGCAACATTTCACTACTGAAGCTGTTAATTGTTGGTTAGATCTAGCTGTGACTGACAATGTCATAGCCTGAACACACTGCCAGGAGACAGGCTAAAACTGCCTGGGACAAGTAGATAAGCACATCCAATAGATCTAAGAAACCAAAACAGTCGAAATGAAGAAATGTTTTATAGCGTTTTTTTTTGTTTGTTTTTTTTTCTATGCGTGCACAAGCCATTGATAATTCCAGAGAGAGAAACAGGAAAAAACTGTAAAAAGAGAACATGTTTGACTTGACAATTTACAGTTCTATTGCTCATAATGATGATTTTGATGACACAAAATTTACATTGGCAGTTCCCTTATACATGTGTTTTCTTGACTAAATGTCATTTGAGCTTGTGGAAACTTTTTGAGGGATCCTAACATTCTATCAATAAGCCGCAATAAAACTACAATCTGGAGTCAGTAGTTGACATTTGCGTAAATCCTGATTTAGGCTGTCTCCATTTCTGCAGACATGTTGACCAGTCGTCCTTGCTTGAGTAATTCTTGGTGCACCATCTTCACATCCGGCACCACACCACTGAGCATTTCCCGACTGTCGCTGGTGTTGCTCTCCACGTTCGCAGCCACTACCATCACCACGGTGGTGTCTGGACTGGTCTTGCCGCCCGCTGGGATCTCCGCACCTCCCAGCAAGTCAATGCCAGGCTCAGGCAGTTTCTCACTCTCCTCACTTCTCTCTGTGCTCAGGGCCATAGGACAGGACAGGGCATTCTCCCAGGGCATTGGTCGCAGGTCATCACAGTAGTCATCTTGTTCTACAGACATCAGCATCCGAGACTTCACTGTGGACAGCACAAACACATACCAATAAAGTCAAACTTTCTTGTGCTCTATGTCCATACTACATATTGAACAAATAAAGAGGAGGGGGGGGGGGGGGGGGGGGGGGGGGGGGGGGGGGGGGGGGGGGGGGGGGGGGGGGGGGGGGGGGGGG
>JBCEWB010153176.1:0-19173 GCA_039654565.1 Peronia peronii
CTTGTTTGTCTATATGAGTACATTCTTAATAACAAGGAAGTGAAAAGATTTTGTCAGAATTGTGGTCACATTGGAAGATCGTTGTGATCAGCCCTACTTCTTCCCTTTTGATGGACATGAGGAGAGATGTTCAGCAAGCAGTATAAAGAAGAAAAAAAATAACTTCACTTCTTGTCATTCGAAACAGTGCTTGTTCACCACCCCTTGTATCTGGCAAAGGGAAGTAATAGGACTGGTCACAATGATCTCCCTTTGTATCATTCTTTTTTCTTTTTTTTTTTTCAGTGAGGTTCAGGATGAAATCTTTATATTTTGTTGTATGGCCTTGCGAAATGAATCTGGTGTCAACGTTTTTCATGTACATGTGTTGCGTTTTAACTGCTAGTAGAAAGGAAAATGGGTGCACCTGAGTATGGTGAGAAAGTAGATTTGCTCCAACCAAGCGCACAGTTGGAAATCCCTGTCTAATTTTAGTAGGGGATACAAACACTCCAAACTGTTCACTACCACTGACACAGGAAACCACATAAAAAATGCATGGGACCGGTGACAAGTGTTCTCAGATCTCATGGTGAAGCAGTAACAAACATCGAGTGTTCTATTTTTAGCAGAAGGGTACAAACACTCTGCCGGGGATTTCCAGGTTTTGCTTACTCAAATATAAACTATTGTTTTAGCCTCCATTTCTATGCCAAGATATTCAGGTTCAAAGTTCACTCCTGAATTGCCATGGTCAGTAAAATCTGATTTTTTCAATGAAACACCACTGTAACATCTGCGTATTTTATCTGGACATGTGACATTATTTTGTTACGTACCTTTTTTTTAACAGAGGTCTCTAAATACAGTGTAACAGAAAAGAAAAATAAGACTTCTATAATGATCTGACTACAGGAACCAAGGTTCAGAAACTGGAGTGTGACATGGTGTCAACTGTGAATCTGTGAGAAATACAGTGCAGAAATGAATGTATTTTTTTTTTTAAGCTTTTCACTCCTAAGAAAAGGGGATTATCTCGGTTCTAAGTGGCTACCTGTTTCTTGTTGAGAATTTTTGTGGATAGAAATTTGAAATTTGAAAATTTTGCCTGGACAGCGACACTCTGCCTACTCTTCACTAATTTTGAACTGCCAAGGGTTCATTAATGTGCCTAACATACACACGGGACCTCCAAAATATATTTGCCATTATCTGAGAAGGTTAGACATCGGATTTCCCCATCCAGAGGAAGTCTGGGGACTGTTAAGTCACTGAAAAAATGGGGTTTTCGATCTTCGTGTCCTTCCATCTCCCAATGGGAGGACCTGCGAGTTGATCCCGGCCAAAACCTCATGAAATGAATGTACCTTATCTCATATTATTTTTATATTATTTTATCTTCCCTTTGCCTAGTGTGTGTAAAGTGATTCAATCAGAAACTATGTTTAGATTAAACACTCAAGCGACAAATGACTATATCTGTAGAACGTGATATCATTGATTTTGTGAACCTGTGAATGCAAGTGTTGTCAAAATTATGTTATGACTTTATGCCAGGCTAAACTATGAAGTTGCCAGTGAAAAATATAAATTTTGGGAATCATTTCTTGCATTTTTGCTTCGTTCATGATGATGACGACAGATCAGGGCTATGGTTTCATATTCCCTTATAATAATACTAGTAGTTACATTGACTGTCCACCTTGAACCTTGGTTTGTTTACATTTCACTCTGTATCTTGTTCTTTCTTATACACATATTTTGCAACAAGGTTTGTGTGTATGTGCATATGTGAAAGAGCTAGACGTTTATCATGGTATTCTGCAAATGGTCAGGCGAATTCCAAATGACGGGCAATTAAGCTACATTTACACAACATAGTGCAATGCTGAATTATGAAGAATTTAATTTTGTTCTGGTTTAAATAAAAAAGTTGATTTGTCTTTATTACTTCCAAAAACATCTCAGGGAAAATGGGCTTCACATGTCAGTAACAAGTTACTTACTGAAGCTCATTCAGAAAGGTGCTTAAGGAGCAGTATCTGGTACTGAAGTAACATTTACAAATTCTTTAGATCAACACATCATCTCCTCTGAGTTGGAAAGGAAGCAAATAAAAACACTTTAAATATGCTATTATATTTATTTATAAACAACATGTGTCTTTTTTTATAGTAGAGATCATGGCTCATGAAATCAAATCTTTTTAGTTGTAACGTATTATACAGGATGTCCTTAAAGTTATTCTGCACTTACAAGTATTAGTAATGAAGAAATGTCATGGTTAGACTAAAAAGTGGAAACCTGGTCGTTTCAGTGCAGGCATAATAGTAGCTTTCAATTTGTCCAACTAAGTATGCACTCCATCAAAGAATTCCATTTCATAGAGTTGTATTTGGTCCCTGTATCTATTTTACTAAGTTGTTTTAAGCCTGACTGGATAGTAACTTTACGGACATCCTGTATATTTTTTTAGGAAACATAAGGATATAGTAAATATTTATGATTGTTTGTTACGGTTGATGCTACCAGAGAACTTTCACTGGGTTCTGTCTATCTGCCAATGTGTCAACATCAGCCTGAAGTAGGTAAACATCTGTGGCCTCATGATCCAGGGGCTTCACAATAAATATTAGTGGTGTGTGTTCATGTTCCAACTTATATCAAGCCATTGATGGACCTTTACTTGTAACTTTTACATAAAATTAGCCTAATGACATTAATACCAAGGCAGGAAATATAATTAAATCCATTCGTCTCGGAGGCAGTTGAAGGAAGAAAAAAATCGTTCATTAGTAGTAGGTAATTCAAAATGTCAACTTTCTGCCAAAATATATTCATGGTAGATCTACAATAGCAAAGTTTAATACTCACAGCAAGAGAATGATGTGAAGGTGGAGCTAGTAATGATTCTCATCTTTCTAGATTTTCTAATTTTCATATGTTAATTTCATAAGCAGTTTTATTTTATTTTGATTTGGTCAATATTCATGAAATTTTCGAAACCTAATTTTTTTCTGTGCTTGAACAAATTTCAAATTGAATACCACCATGAGTCAGGGGTGCCTTGTCGTCCACTAATATCTTCATCCTTCATCAGCCAAAAATGTAACCAGGTTTCTATTTCAATCTGAGTCTCGAACAATGGCATTGCTGTTTTCACATTGTCCTTCATTTTCATGACTTTATTTTTCCCTTTATTTTGACTGACACTGCTTTATTTTAATCGTTCATAATGAAGGACTTACTTTATTATCGGCCAAGGAGTTGACTGCCTGTTAGGCTTTGATCTTGTAACGGTAATTTTATTTTATTTCTGATTACAGTTGTTTTTATGAGGTGGGAATAAAAAAGAGGCTTGTAAAATTGTCAGTTCTAAAATTTCACCATTCTCTGATTTTCATATGTTTCATTGTGTATAAGATTAAGAGTGTTTTAAGTAAGGTAGCCGTTATCTATCTGATCTCTCAATCTTTTTTTTTTTTTTTTTTTTTTGTAATTGATACCATTGCATTGATCAATTTTTGTAACTAGTGAAGACATATTCAGAAAAACAGATGAAGAGAAAACAAAAGTTTTGGGTATAAAGGCAGAAAAACCAATAGAGTATTTCGAATGAAAATTACACTGTAACAAACTGTTAAAGATCATTTTCAGTATGTGATGATGGCAACAGACATATAAGATATGATTTGGTGTAATTGCAGTGTATTGTAGATCCCAAATGCACAGTGATTCTTTGTATAAACTATAATTACAGCACTCTGCCCTTGTCTAAATATAGCTGGATGGTTTCCATTGAGGGCAATGTGCTTTTTAACAATGACTGGACATAATTATAATGAAATATTACTCCTCTCACAGTTTCATGAAATGTTGCATGGTGACATTCAACATCATTCTCATATTTTCATTTTTATTATTATTATAATTTTTTTTTTTTTTTAATTTTTAAATTTTTTTTTTTTTTGTGCTGAAGATATAATTAAGGGTGGATTTCATTGTGTATATATGTATTACATCATTACTGTGTAAAATGTTTAGAACATGTGTGTTTAAATGTTGTTTATCTACGATATACTTACTGTAAACAAAAAAGAAATAAAATGAAATGCAAAATTGGAAAAAAAACATCTGATATTTCTATGTAATGTTGTCCATACAAATACATGTATGCATATACGGGAACTGTAACTGAAACAGTGCACTGAAAAAAAGTCCAAACATTTATCGACCACAGTATATTTATTGTCATAAAATAATTTAGTGTATCGGATTAAGTAATGTATCAATGTTCAACAGTTTGGCCCCGGCTGGGTGTAGTTCTTGAACATGACTTTAAAAAATACAAAATCCACAAGAAAATTTGAAAAAAAAAACCCAAAAAAAAACCACCGTGAAAATGAGGCTGAAAGACATGATCAATATTTTCTGCTTTTTACTTATGCAAGAGACAGAACTAGCATTACAACAAATGAAGTATTTGGTTTTCACCTTCTGAGTTCTGTTCAGTGGTACACAGGTGGCAAATAAAATTCATATAATATATATACAACAGCGCGTAAGACCACATCAGATTATGATATATATATTAATTTATATAATAGATTATATAATTTATATAATAATTATATATTAATTTATAATAATAGATTATATATATATATTAATTCTTGATATTTATCAATCAATCACAACAAGGTGAAAAGTCATGTATCAAACATGGACTTCAATCGCTTAGAAGCGTCAGGGTAGGCTTAGGGCTAAGGGTTGAAATGTTTAAAATCTAAAACGTTATTCATGTGGAAAAAAAAGGGGAGGGGGGGGGGGGGGGGGGGGGGGGGGGGGGGGGGGGGGGGGGGGGGGGGGGGGGGGAAAAAAAAGAAAAAGCCCCCCCCCCCCCCCCCCCCCCCCCCCCCACACACACACACATGCAAACCACTACCACCAAAACAAAACAAAATAAAAAAAAAACAGAGAGTTAAATAGTCATACTGTGATAGGTCTGCTTTGACCCTGCTTATTGTGTTATAAAACAGGGAGGCCCAACATGCGTTTTTTGTTGTGATATCGAAAGTTCACTGGTCTGTGTCCACTTTAACTGCGATATCTTTATATGACGATTGCGGAAGTGCAACCGGAAAAAGAATCCATTCACTCAATCCATTCCAATCTCATCATTGAAAATAGACAGGAAAAGAACTAGGCTAGGAATGAAAGGGTCGAGTTCTAGATCCAAATCTAGAATGTGATGGTGATAGTGATAGAAATGAAATAATCATTGTTAGAAGTTTGATAATGGCATGCTGCACAAGCCGAGACACTTTTGTTAATCCAGTCCTCAAGTATATTTTATTTTTCTTTAACTTTACGTTTTGGGTAAGTTCTCAACACAATGAAGGCCCTTGTCCACAATTTCGATTCAGATCTAGATCTAGATCTAGGTAGATTCTAGATCTAATTTAGATTCCAAATCTTGATTTATATCTTATTTCTAGCCAAGGTTTAGATGTCTAGATACATACCCAATCCATTTCTGATTCTCATGCCAGAGCATTTCATGATCAGTGAATGGCGAGGGTGACCAGTAGGGCATTCACATCCTACTCAATTAATAAATTATCTTATTAGGCCAACTAACTGTATGCAAGCAGTTTAGGCTATGCTGAAAAGAACATGTTTCTGCCAGGCAGTAAAAAGTTTGTTTCGTGCTTATGGCACAAATCTTTATAGTTCACTTTTATTGCCATCCTTTGCAAACCTTTGGCTAATATGTGAATTTTCTTTCACTCAGTCCTGAAATAGTGAGTACTGGATTCTGATATAGCCATCGTACCATGGTATATGTTGACAGGATATGCTGTTACCAACAAATTTTGTAATTTTTACTATTCTTCTTATTGTTTTTGTGATAGTAATGTAGTCATCATGTAATGGTAAGAGTATTGCAAAAATTGAAGGCAGTTGAACTTGCTCTCACTATTTTGATGTAGATCTACATGCAGAATAACCAGCATGACAGGACTGGTAACAGATAACGATAAGTGACAACAAAGTATGATATCAAAGAAATGTTTGTATTGTACCGAAAAACTGGGGTGTAGATCATCTAGCACTTTCTACCCAGCTGGGGAATGTGAATGATTTAGACTTATTTAAGGGTCACCAGATAGTCTGTATACGTATATTTAATTTGAGGATGGAGGATTGGTAACATCCTGAACTTAGGCAGGCACAAAGTAAATTACTGTGTCTTTAAAGACCAATTGTCAGTGAATGAAAATAGATTTGTCAATTCCCTGTTGTTAAAATGAATATAAATGGTCAACTGAGATGAAATATGCTTTGAAAAACTGTTCTTATATCTATCACTACATTTGATACTTTCAGGTGCTTTGCTAATAAATTTATAAAGAAGTGCTCAGTAAAAGTAAATAGAATTTTGATTACTATTAAATTGTGTGTTTTTTTCCAGTTGGCAGGATTATCATTGCTGGCCATTGGAATTTGGGCTCATATTGAAAGAGAGCGATTTTCATTTGACGATGTCAGGTCCGTGTTTGACTTCATCACAGATGTGTCAATCATCTCAATCACAATTGGTTGCCTTATCTTCCTGCTTGGATTCTGTGGATGTCTCGGTGCACTGAGAGAAAACAGATGCCTTATCAAATTGGTAAGTCAAATAGCTTTCTCAGCAACACTTTGATGTAAATGGTGTCTGAGTAATTTGTAATCAAGTGTTATTGTGGTGTTCTTATTTTTATTCAGAGTGTGAGTACTTCGGACAAATAAATTAATACCTGTTTAGCATATAGTTATAACTTTATATTTCAATACTGGAGAAAAAGTGACTGTTGCCTCTTTTATTTTCTCAGGACTTAGTCTTAAAAAAAGACATTAAATTTCATTCTTTTATCAGTTTTGTAAATTTTACTATGAGTAAAGATACCCCTCTAAAATAATGTTTATCAAGAGTATATTGGTGCCTGTTGCTTTATGCCACATGTAATTTATGTATTCTTGGAGGCTGTGCATGTATTACAAATGGTGAATTTGGGAATCATCTTTGATCCGAAGTCAGTGCGTTGGAAAGGATGAAGCTTGATAATGATGATAATGAATTTGACTTCGCCGTGACATGATTACACTGAATGCATCATTATGATCATGCTTTTTGTTTCCTCCACAGTATTATATAACACTATGCATCATTTTCCTGGCTCAAGTGGGAGGAGCAATCTATGTTTTTATGAAGTCAAATGAATTCAAAGATATGTTCATTAAAACATTAAAGGAGGAATTGATACCCTTGTATACAGAAAGGACAGACAAGAAAACCTTGGTTGACTGGATACAGGAACAGGTAAGATATTCATTTCATAACCAACAACTTTGTATAGGTGTTATGGCCTGCCCTATAAAGCTAATTTTGAAATTGTTTTGCCGTAGGAATTTTTTTTGACCATGGGCAATGCCTGATTTTATTGGTAGATTTTCCTTTGGAAATAGTTTTTTTCATTACTACTGGATACTTTTCATAGAGCTTGTAAATGGATTCCACAATAAATCAATGTCATTCACTTTTGCCTTATACTACTGATATGTCATCATTTTATTTCTAGTTTTGTCTCCATCCTTCATCAGGAAGATTGAGATGGATACAAACTATGTTGATTTCTTGCATGCTATGAAGAAATAAAACTTTTTTCTCAAAGATTCATTTTGTGCCTGGTGGATGAGTGGAAAATTGAATCAAAGAAAAATTATACATTTATCACCTAAAAATGTGTCTTTTCTGACCTTCACAGCTGGGCTGTTGTGGTATGTCAGCTGATGGTTATAAAGATTGGAACAACAATGTCTACTATAACTGCAATGTGAACAACAAGAGCCCCCTAGCCTGTGCTGTGCCCCACTCATGCTGTGTCAAGCAAGACACCGTTTATGTATGTGTTTGCCACTCATAATAATAATAATAATAGCGCATATCCCTCACAGTGTACAAGCTCTCCTCATTTTACAATCTATTATTTCCCCATGAAGACCACTCAGTATGTTCTCAGTGTCCTGGGAATCACACAAGGCGGCTGCCTGTTAAGCATTCTAAACCTTATCAGTTTAACAATATCATTCATTGTCTATAGTCATGTACTCAGTTTAGTCAGGATCGAGTCAGGAAATAGGTGTAAATTGTCTTTCCCAAGAACTAAATGTCGGGACCATTCAGGATTAGAACCCAGAACTTTTAGATCCTGAGTCTGACGACCCAACTAGGCCACCGACATCACAAAATATTTGTTACTCATGTCAGTTCATATATGCAATTCTGGAATAAGACTGAAAAATTGTTTTAATTCAAGAAATCCATTCCATGCATTGTGAATTTTCTCTGTGATGAGATCAAAGATGTTAATCAGTTTTTAAAAGCGAAAATGTCTGTATTCATAGCAAGAATTTTTGTTTTCACCAAAACATATTTGTATGCAATAAGTTCATGTAATGGTTTGAAATAATATATATCAGAACGAACCATTTTGACCGTCATTCAAATTACTTGCTTTGCTGGGCACAAGAGGTATACTGGAGTAAAGGCATTGTAAAGAAGGGGAAAAAATGCTTTTTCTTTTGTTATTTGATGTAACAGAAAGTTCTTGAAAAATTCACCGTGTGATAAAAACTGTTTCTTTCTTATTTTGATGATATTTTCATAATTTATTTCCCATACAGTTCAAATAGTAGGAGCTAAATTGATTTGTCCTTCTTTATAATGCTTATCTTATATCTCTTGTACTTGGCAAAGAGAAGTTTAGGTGGTTGAACAAAAAATGGCTCATTCTTCTAATGGAAAACATGCTGGCAGCCATAGGGTTAATGTCACGAACTCAGGATGTGAATGGATGTTAGTCGTGACGTTGTAAGTGGTAATCAGGTGGTGAATGCAGATGAGACACACACAGTAAAGGAGAAATAAGAACAGGACTCCTCGATATCGAAATGATGCAGAATTTATTGCAGGTGCGTGGTAACAATACAAACTTCAGGGCAGCTGTCTAACTCTGGTGCACACGGCTCCCACTGCATTTCACTTCTTGTTCTTCTCTCGCACTTTCTCTGGCTGAGTCCTTATATAGACCACAGCTTGGCTTGAACTCTCCCGAAGCTACCAGACTCAGCTCACACAGACCAGAATTCTTTCGACCTTAGCAGTCACCATTGCTACGCATAAAACCCTGACGTAGTGCGCACATACATGACGTAATACACACAAAAGATTTGACTCGACCCATCCCGTACAAAATGCTTAGAGAGTATCTCAGACATGTTCGGTGACCCAACATCTCCACAGTCCAGCATATGCATGCTCACAACACACACTTGCATGGGCCCAGTGTATACAATGACAATCCGCCAAATATCGCTCACAACACACATTTGCGTGTACCCAGCATCTGTAATCATGATTCGTTACAGTTGGTACTGTAATGACACTGTGGAATGCTTCTTCTCTTGCAGACTACATGTTCTACGTAAATCCTTTTATGTTTTCAAAGTGCACATTTTCACCATTGCTGTTGGAGCGGTAAACGTACCCTTTTCACTATATAATCTTGTATAGCCAGACATGGATTTGGGTTCTTTTATCAATGTTATCTGTTTTCATTTCCAGACTGGTGTGCCAAATATACTCTGTGGAGCAAAATCCCTAGATGAAACGGTAAGATTTTCCTTATTATTTTATTACACTGTCATATCAAGCTAAGGTGAGATACTTGTATATGTCTCGCAGCCAGTCAAAATGAGACGTATGTCGATTTTTCACCATATGAGGTTTTTGGTATCATGTGAAAGCTTATTTCATACCCTTTCAGGTGGTGAAAAAAGTTTTGAGCTAGCTTTCTTGTAGCCAGAGATATTGCAGTCTAAAGAGACAAAGGGGGACCCTTCAACAGTGACCGAAATTCCGAGAAAATCGAGTTTAAATGAACGGCTGAACACATGAATCTACATACCTACCTCCCAAAAAACCCGATTTTAATGAGGTAATATTTATAAATGGAGGATAAGACCGATACCGTCTTGTTTATAAATGAATGCACTTTCGATTTCTAGAATAAAAGAAAATTTGATATATGACTCCCCTCATCATATTCAAAGCCCGATTTCTCAATTCTAGCCTAGCGACTTACGTCTCATTTTGACTGGCTGCGAGACATATATATATTCCGCACTATCTCAAAACAATTTTGTTGTGAAAATCATTCATTTTTGACTACAACAAAGATAATAAAAATTATTTAAAGAGTGGTGAATGTGCCTGAAAATATAATATTCTAAAGTTAATTCAGAAAATGAAAATAAACATATAAATATGTGTAGGCATAATAAATGTAAATCGGAGTATCAACATTTGGGAGTAACTATTAATTGAAAGTTGGACTGTCAAGATCACGCCTCTTTGGTCCCCTGGAAGGTGAATAAACATTTATAGTTTTATCACTGTGGAGATAGTTAATTGTAATTTTGTGCTGTACCATGTTGCTTTGAGCAGCCCAGGAAAGAACAGGCTCATGAGTGCACATGAGAGCTGGCAATGCATAGAGTATTGAGTCAATTTTTTTCTTCTTTTTTTTTTTTTTTTTATTATATTATGCACCATGCAGCATGTAATATTCACAAAGTTAGTGTTGAAAAGAGCTTGTATTCCTTCGTTATATCAGAAAAAAAATTTTTAAAAATGCACATGAAAAAAAGGACGAGGCTATTGCTACCAGGTGGTTAAAATAGTCCCAAGGGGCTACTGCTACCAGGTATTCTTGATCTTGTAACTAACTATTTCAAGTGACATGAATAAACCCTGTATCTTACCCTAAGCCTTACCCTTACACTAACTCTAACCCTAACCTTAAATCTAACCCGGACTCTAGCCGTAACTCGAACCCTAAATCTAACCCAAACACTCAATCTAACCCTGACCCAAAAGCGACCTGGCCTGGTGTAGAGCTTCTGCCTTCTAGAGTCTAGAGGTTAAACTTAGATCTAGAATCTATAATTTCTAATTCAATATCCCGATCAAATTGGGATATTGATGCAATTTCTTTGGTCAGAGAGGGAAAAACCTGGTCACAATAGACCCTGAGTCTGTTTTGCCCACCTGGTTGCAATATCTTGTTAAAGAAAATAAAAATAAAAAAGAAAACCCGAAAAATAAAAAACGGCCGGCAGCTAGTTTTGCCCATACCAAAACAGAGGGGATGTAAAAAAAAAAACAAAAAAAAAAACCACCACTTATCTCAGAAGTTCTACACTTACTGCAGTTTCGTGTTCCCTTTCCTAACCCAGGCTGCAATGTTTTACATTTGTCTTGTTTCCTTGCAGGTTCGAGGGTCAACAAACAACATTTTTGTGGTTGGCTGTGTGTCTTCCGTCATGAGACTTGTGGAGAACAACCTACCTGTGGTTGGAGGGATCATCATTGGATTTGCAGTACCACAGGTAAATTCTCACACTTTCTATTCTCATATGTAGTATAAAAACGAGGACAAGCACATTGTCTTCAGCATGACACTCCAAATACCAGAAGTTTGCCAAAGATAAGATATCTAGTGAAAATAAGGCAGTGAATCAAGATTTTAAGTTCTTAAATTTTTTTGGGGATGACTTGAGTAAGAAGTTTCTGTGAGCATGTCAAACTACTGTAAGATAGAGAACATTTGTTTTTGTCCAAAAGGGCTTCATATATTTAACATCAGTCATGTTGAATTTAAAAGTGCTGTGAATAGCAGTGGAACTGATATTACAATTACAAAATGGAATGCTGTGAAATTCCGGCAGTAAAGAAAAGAATATGCAGTCCCGTTTTATTTCTATATTCTTTCTTCAAATAAAACCTCGGAATTTGCGAAATGCCAATCTTTTCAATCTCGCTTTTAAAGAAATAATTTTCCCAAAAAGTGACGAGTAAAACCATGTGGCAACATGCAGAAGATGGTTAAACTGCGCAGGCGATCAGCTTTTCTTTGTTCAGCCATTCCTGACAAGGGCCGCCAGCTACAATTATACACTGATGGTTAAAGGCGAGACAACATTAGTGTGATGCTTATTCAATAGGCTAGGCCTAGGTAATACAACTTGGGGTGCTGATGGTGTATCTTTCTCCGCCCAGGTGGAAGTATAGTGGTTTGGGCAGGGTGTGCAGGGTGGGGGAGACGAGGAGTAATCTTTACTGTGTTAAGGAATGTTCTGCCAAGTTGTAACATGTGCAGACAATGGTCTGGGAGTGGTCATCAGTTAAACCGCGTTTATCGCTTATCCTACACACTGCAGCACATTACTCTAGCTTTCAGCGCAGAGTAGAATGCATCGTTGAGTAGTTTCTCAACTGCCTTCATACTCAAAAAGGAAAAATAAACCAAACTAACCAAAAAAAAAAAAAAAATGAATGAAACAAATTGAAAAATGCATGCACAGGCTTTGAAAGGGGACGCTTATCAGGGGAAATAATTAACACTAACGATGAGTCAATGTATGGGTCGCCCTTCTTGTTTTATGGTCTCTGTTGGATATTAACTCTTTAACTCTGGAGCATGGCTCACAGCCTTGCTGAGAAATTCCATAAATGACTATAAATTTACCTTCCATAAATTTACCTTCACTTTGATGTATAACATGTACATGTCACACTAATACAAAACATTATATCACAGTTGAAACAGAAGCAATGAAAAAAAAAAAATCCGTCAAAATGAGGTCAAAAATTCAAGAGTTAAAGAACTAAGAGTTATAGTCCCTTCGATTTCTTAATATCAGAGTTCCACTGTATATTTGCTCTTGTTTAGCATTTTTGTGATCATAGGACAAGAGTTCAAGATTGGCAAATTCTACAACATTTATAGGAATTAGAATGAATACTCGCATTGAAATGAACACTATACTTATATCATAAGAAAAATTTCCATCAGCCACAGAAGAAATGTGGGACACAAATAAGTCATGTGGTGTGATTTGTGCTAGAGAGTGCCATTTGTCTCTGTAATAGTCATTGTTAAGGTCTAGAATATAAAAAATCTCATGGTAGATGTATCAAGTTGTGTAGAACTGCTATCAGTGTATCTGTATAAAGTCTGGAACTAATTTATGTATCTACACTATAACTCTGCAACAAAACTGGCAAAAGATTTATGGACTCAATAACTACTGAATGTATCCATATCAAATTTGGCACACAACATTGTTGCATAATGATGTGTGTTTCTGCTTAAGTAAAGCTGAAAAAAAGCTTATTATGTTTGACATCATTTAAAAAAAGGTGATAAAGATTGAATGGTAGACTCGCAAGAATGCTTGATCTGAAATGTACATTTGATAGAATGATGAGTTCAAAATACCAAACATGTTTTCCTTGGGTAACGTTCAGTATAATCATTTACAATACTAACATCGAGGTGTGCACGCTTGCCATGCGTTTTGAGTTGCAAGGCAGTATCGGAATGTCCTATATTTAAACAATCTCCCATGAAAGCCGTGGGTTCTCTTCAAGTGTGAAAAAAAAAAACCAGTATTTTTCTTGCCCCCTGATGATTTGGATAAAAATTTTATTATCTTCTTGGAATTCATGATTTTATCTCACAAATCGTTATGTTGTTTCAGATTTTAGGTATTGTCTTGGGTAGAACTCTGGATGGTCAGATAACAGATCAACTGGCCAGGTGGAAGAGATATAATGGAAGAATGGAGTCATGAATGGATTTAAGGACAGTCATCGGGATCTGAGGCGACAGTCATCTCAAACTGAAGTAACAGTCATCTGGATCTAAAGTCCCAGATTCTGTGAATGATCATCTGAATTATAAGTCTTTGATCCTGTGAAGTCGAATAGAGCCAGTGTTTTTTTTTTATCCTGTAAACGGTCATCTGGAACTGACATTCTTGATTCTGTTTTGATTTTTCAAATGTTAATGATGGTGCTGTACTGTAAGACCAGTAACTAACCCTAGTCACATTATGTCACTAATTTGTGTTGTTGTCGTTTGTTCTGTAAAATGCAAATCAAAATTATCATGTGTGCTAAAGGACCATTTTTTTTCAGCCAGCTGGGTTGCTTCCCCTTACCAAGTGCATGAGATATAATACAAACATTGCAAAGAAGGATTTTAAAAAAAGCCACTTTTTCTCATGCTGTTTAAAACATGTAAAGGAAAAGATTCTGAAAAAATTATCATGAGAAATAACTAATTTTTTCAGAGTGATTTTTTTTTTTTCTTTCTTTACAATGCTTTTATTATATCTCATGTAAAGGGAAGTAATTTGGTTGACGGTCAAAAATGGTTTATTTGTTGTCCTCTTCCTCCCCACATCCCGCCCCCCTCCCCCGCAGTCCTTTTCTTTTTCTTTGGCCACTCCTTCCAAATGTGGCAGGCTGTATGTCAACATGGCTGACATGTAGCAGGATGAAAAGATTGACAATCAAGGACGTTGCTAGCCAGGGTATGAGTATTCATAACTAGCGTTTGGTTCTGTCATTTACTAAAAGGTCATGTCTCTTTGTGTAGTTTTGTTTAAATAGATTTCCACATGTTGAGCTGCTTCCTGAGATTTTACTTCATGCAATATAACTCATTCATGTTTAATATTCAGTTATGGAAATTAAAATAATGTACTTAATCATCAGTTTATTCCACGCATCGAGTGCCATTGAAACTTTACTTCCCCAGAGAGATTTTTGAAAAAATGTCATTGACATTACATGTTACAGATTGTATTCACTCTATTCAACTCATTCTCTGATAATTTTTTTTTTTTTTTTCGCCATTTTCCAACTATTTCATATCATGCAACATAATGGGAAGAAAAAAAACCTCTACTTTGGAAGAAACATAATGCCTTTCTTAATGAGTTTGTTGCAGGAAATTCCTATATTTCAAGTAACTAACTTGGTTTCCATTAAGTACTAGTTATTGCCTCTAAAATAGAACCTTGTAGTTACTTTCAGTGTCCATTATATCAATAATGGGGGAAAAATGAGTCAGCTGTCATTCACTTATTTATTAACAAGAGACAGAGAATGGGTTAAAAGCGAAAAATACCACTGTTCAATAGAGATCAGTTTACAATTTCATTATCTTTTAATCCACGCATATATATATGACTTTTTGTAATGATTGACACCATACGTATGACAGTTCTTGAGTTCCAGAACAAATGAGATGGTAGCACTTGCAGTGTTTAAAAGCATCTTTAAGTTGTTTCGTTTTGTCACTATGAAAATGAAGTTGTATAAGGCTGGAGATGCCTTTTTTTTTATCTCTGTGCAAATCAGTTCTACTCCATGGTATAAAATGCATAGAAAAATGTAGAAAGGTGAAAAACAGATGATGGTTAAAGGACATTTTTCTATAAATTCATGTATGAAGAATTTATATAACTTTCATGCAGTCTATTCATATCTCATAGGTATGAAATTGATTTTTATGATCAGTTATTTCATGAAAATGATGTTTTAGAGCAGTTTATTGTTTGAGATGTTTGTTTTTCAATGTGATAAAAAAAAAGATTAATATGAGGGAAAAAAAAAAAGCAACAGGTTGCTGATTTGATTGCATCTAGTCATACTGCAGTAGATGCACCAGATGATTGCTGTTTAGCATTATGTCAGTGTGAAATGATTGATGGCGGAATAGTTTGAGTAAGCATTTACCAGCAGTATTGAATAACTCTGCAATTCACTTTTGTTGTATTTTCTAAATATGGCTATATGTTATATGTTTTATATAGTGTACATACAAATTATGCTTGTTGTGTGGCACAAAAAATGCTAGACTTTATCTGTATGTACAAAACATGTTGAAAAGAATTGTGTTGAATTTAACTTTTACTCCTTTTTTTTTTTTTAATTTGTTAACAGTTGAAAGACTTTAATTTAAAAAACAAAACAAAAGTCATTTTCTCTTCAAATACACTAAATTTATGCTCATTTCTGCTTGCCAAATTATATGACAAATTGTCTTTTGTTTCAAGAAATATCAGTGTAATTCAGATTTACTCAGGTACGAGTATAAGTATCAGGGCTGTGCACTTGTGAGGGATACTTTACATATTGAAAGCTGTGAACAAAATTGTCTATAAATAATGGGGAAAACTGGACTAATTGGGCTCAAAATTTTCATAGAGATGCTTCAATTTATCAGTTAAGAGATACAGTTTTATTTTTTTATTTTTATTATTTTTTTTTTGGTAAAGATTATTCTGCAAAATGAGCTTTTTCTTCCTGAAAAGTTGAGCTACCTGGTGTTTAATGGCAATTCTGTGTTAACTGAGTTAACAAATGACGTGTACAAAGTCAGTTTTTATAATCAAGACATTGTAATGGCATGTAACTTATACCGGTTAAACCCACTGACCTTAAACTTTTCTTTTAGAGAAATAAAGTGTTCTTTTACTTTCAAATACTTTTAATAAATATGAAAGAAATAGAGATAGGATACTGTGCCAAATCTGAGATGGGAAGGTCCATATATTGTAGAAGAGCCTGCAAACAGCTTGGTTCAAGAATGAGCCATTTTGACCAGCAGCCAAATTACTCCCCTTTGCCAAGTACAAGAAGTGTAATGTAAGCATGACAAAAAAGAAAAAAAAAATTTAAAATCCGCTTTTTCTCTTGCTTATTTGAAACATGGGTCCTAGAAAATTCTGAAAAATTCACTGTGATGAAAATATTTTTTCTCATCATGATACGTTTTTCATAACTTTTTTGCTCTACTCTTCAAATAACAAGAGAAAAAGTGATTTTTTTTTTTCCTTCTTTGCAATGTTTGTGCTCTACCATGAGGACTAGGCAAAGATAAGATGAGATAGCTTTATTTTTCCACAAAAATAGAAATTATTTATAAAATGAGCGGAGTTTAAAATTATGTTAATGAATGGAAAAAATTACGAATTAAGGAAGTAACATAGCTGGCTGAAAAAATGGCCCATTAGTAACAGTGAGAATTTGCCTTGAGATTTTGTCTGTACAAGCTCTTGCCAAGCTGTATAATAGATTTTTTTTTTTTTTTTTTGCTTTTGCCCCCTACTGAATTGTTTTGGATGTACCGGTATTATAAAACAAGAGATGTGGAATATTCCAGCGATACCGAGAAAGTAACAATTTTCAACTGAGTACAGTGTACGCTTGGCCCTGTATTGTGTCAGTGTTCTTGCTGGGCTTTGTTTGCACTTTATATGGAAATGGAGCAGTGATTACACATCTGTTTCATAGCTTTGATTTGTAGCAAAAATATGAACTTGAAAGAAAATCTACTTCAAGTTTTACCAAATATTTTGAAAAAAAGAGACTTCATAAAATAATTTATTTGTTTATTTATTTCTTTATTTTTGTCTAATATTTTGAAGAAAACACTTTTTGGAATGATTTGTTTATTTATCCATTCATTCATTTATTTGCATTTTTATTTATTTATTTATTTATTTTATATGTCTACATTTGATGGAGGAATTTGATCAAGATTACTGACGTGCCATGACATAGCTCACATAGGTGGCCTTGACCCTGGTTGATCACATGTATCATTACAAGTTCTGCAGCAACCAACATTCAATGAACTTATTTATCATCTGCTGAGAGTTAAGATAAAACTGTTGTCTCCGACAAATTTGCCATGACTAACTGTGCACTTAATTATGTTTATGTTTTTTTTCCGCAATCATCTTTCACTTTGGGCCACTATTAGCTGTGCTGCTAACGCCACCCAGATTTTGGTAGTGCTGCTGGTGAACATTTGTCGAGCAGCTAAATTTTGTAGTCTCGTTATGTGCACTGCTTCTGTGCACTTGGTTTTTATTATTTGTACGCACTTACTATTGCAAACAGATAGTCAAAAGAGACTCACTGATCGACTGTGACGAGGTTTCCGTTTCTACCAGTGAGATTGCATCGTTTAATGTGATTCAGGACTCGATTAGATGTAGATTCTAGATATCAATTCTAGGCTCCAGAAGGGAGAAGATCTACAACAGGCCAAGTGGCTTCAGGCGAGTTATGATGTTTGCTAAAAATAGGCTTAGAATAAGAGCTAGGATGAGATATAGGATTATTTATCTAATCTGAAACGTTTAGTTACAATGCTAAGACCAGCTGGTAGCAATAGACTATTTTCACCACCTGGTAGCAGTAGCCTCGTCCTTATTTATATGGGTTTTTCATACGTTACTTATATGGGTTTTTCATGCATAGGTCAGATATGGAGGGCAGTCTGACAGTGCTGATATCGTTTATTTTCTTCTTAGTTTTTAATTCCATATGTCTTGTGCCCAGGGCAAATGAGTCGGAAGTCGCGCCAGGTGATTTCGAGTTACAGTTGTTGTTTACCATTGTTTACTATTTTCCGACTATGATAGCAAAATTTTTCTTTTTTCAGGTTATAAAAGGCAAACAAAACAAATTCTAGTATCCTAGTCGGAAAGTAGTTAAAAATGACTGAAAATGGCTGTGGATCTTCATCGCCTGGCGCAACTTCCGACTCATTTGCCCTGGTCGCAAGATACATGGAGTCACGAGAGCACCTCCTGGCAAATTGTACACCAGTTTGCTCTACTCGTTTCGGTCATTAGCCAGGCCTGAGATTTGGCAAACATTTTCTTTATTCTTTTCTAGATCTTATCAATCCATTCTTTTTTCTGCCTATGTCATTTTTGCTTCCGGTGCACTATACCTTGTTTTGTAGTACAATTTTAGTAAGGCTACTGGATATTGTTATATGGTCAAACCATTTCACCTTTTTTTTTCCGTCATCGTTGTTGACTTTCGGGGGAGGAGGGGTTGTCTGTTGGTTCTGCCAACCAGTACATCTGTAGTACGGTCTAAGTATGTTGCTTTTATGGAAGAAAAGTAAACGTGGGGCTAAGATATTTAAAAATTTAAATTCTTGCCAAGCTGGGAAGGAATGTGTCTCTGAAGGTCCTTTTCATTAGCAGAATTACAGTGAGACCACAAATACATTATGGAAAAAATGGCTGTGTGTGAAAACTTGAGCGTTCATCGATGATACTGTTACAAAAGCACTGACTTTGCATGGCTAAAGGTGGCCTAGTGTGAAAGGTGTTGACTTATATTCTCTACTTAACACCCGCTTGAACAAATGTTCTTAACGTGAAATGTACTTAACATGTTTCAGAGCTCTGCATTATGCATTCAGT
>JBCEWB010153188.1:0-10194 GCA_039654565.1 Peronia peronii
AGCTGTAGATCTCTGGCATACAAGATGAAGATATCCCGTTAACAGTGGCAAAAAATAGTTCAGTTTTAGGATCTCAGACTATTTATTAACCAGAATACGAATTATACAGCTCTACCACCTTCATAATCAGGGGTAACATTACAATGAATGTTAGAAAAAAGGGATAAATTTATCAAGTGATGCATGAAATTCAATTTTTAAAAAACCCTGTATGGCAAATGAATAAAATTTATAGTGTTATAAGCATCAGCCATTCCTGAACACTTTCAAAGTCACAGAAAAACGCTATCACCTTCAAGTGTTGCTTTATGGCCTTTTAAAAAAAAAAGTCATGAACAGTCTTCAAATAAATCAAAATCAAGGATCCACTTTGAAACTTGGAAAAAAAAAAGTAGATATAACTTGTAAATGATGTCAAAATTTTGAGATCACAGCAAAACCAAACTATTGCTTCTGTTGAGATACAAATTTGCTAAGGTATTTGAGCATAAAGAAAGCATTACCAGTGAAAACAAAATATAGAAATAAACTTGAAAAATAGTCCTTGTCACGCTGTTTATGCACAGATGAACGCATGACTGAACCCGTTGCCCAGTATCAAATATCTCAGGGCCTGGGCGCACGTACTACAGGCCAGCCAGCCGACAGCTGCGCCAGGTGGATTGAAGGCCCAACTTGGTGGGCTCGCCGCATAGTATTAATGGTAATGTTATTTAGGGTAATATCCACCGGTTTGAGAGAGCAAGAGCACACTATAGCCTATGTTTGCGTGCATGTCGTTTTTTTTTTATTCTTCTACATTGTTCTGAAATCTTCGTTAAAACGTTCTTTCATTGCACATGTACTACAGCAAATGTAACATCTATGATATGATCTGCTGGCATATTGACATGAGAGAGAGAGAGAGAGAGAGAGAGAGAGGGAGAGAGAGAGAGGAGGCTGGAGAGCGATTCTGTCTTTTGGTGAGCAATTTTAATCCTTAATATTGATCGTCAAACTCCTTTGAACAATACTATGTTAAATTAGACTTGTAACGTACAGTACTGTAACTTTGCTAGACTTGAAAGAATCTGTATGTTGGCTGACAGAAGACACATGATAATTTTCGTTATCATGATTACCATGTATCTCATATTCCCATACAAGAGACACACCAGGCGACCGTTCAGAGAAAAAAAATGCAGGAGAATGCACACTGGAAATATTAGGAGCATTTAACTGATTCGTGATTGCTTCAAACTAGGTTATCAGTAGTAACTGGTTTAAACATGAAACATTATCATCATTAGTTCAGCTTACGAAAGTATTGATAGGGTGAAACTGGAGATAGATTTGTCTCTGAGAGCTTGATTTTTGACACATGAAAGTTTCAACTCACCGAGGGAGATGTAATCCATTGTTAGATCCGTTATTTGTTGACGTCAGCTTTGCCACTTTCCTGCGCTGTTGTTGTTCATAACCTGCTCTTGACAGCAAAGCCTTTTCATATAAATGTTCACAATCCTGCATAGTGAGGCGAAACATACAGCAACATCCAGGTGAAATAAAGCAGGAAATTCAGTGTAAATGTTGACTAATCGTTTTCTACTAGGCTCTTTGGTGCTGGTAAAATATGAGTAAGTATATATCAGCAGCTGAAACAATTCTTTTGAATCCTAGAATTCGTGAATGCTGACACCTCCTGTGGTACACAAGCTGCATCTCCTCTCATTTTTCATACTTTGAAGCAATGTATCCTCCTATGAAAAAGAGAGCCATCCTTTCATCAGATGTCAGTCTGGTTGTCATGTCTGGAATGTCATCCAGAAGGACAATTTCTTCGCATGATTTGCCTTCGTGTAGTCAATGTCTGGTTCATTTTCTAACATCAGCTTAGTTCTATCGATAGCATGGGAATGAGCAACATCTTGTGCTGTGATGTAATAGCTGCTCCCAGCAGATATGCGAAAATGAGCAAAATAGTTTCTAATCTCAATTTGCTGGAAGAAGCCAAATGCCACATACTGATGACAAACATCTGTGTCAATTGTCAGCAAGAAGTGACAGAGGTCTATATAACATTTACAGGTACAGAAAAGGGCAGCTACTGTGTCTTTAGTCAGGGATTTCACCCTTGGGTTGGTAGATGGTTTCATCTGCAAGGTCCGATCAGCCCAAATCTGCAGGATTTCCAGTCGATGGTTTCCTTAGACCGAATCATCAACAACGAATCTATCGGGATCTCTAAACCGAGTACGTTCTATTGGAGTCTTCTATAGACTCAGCACTTCCTCTATGAATGAGGCTGTGTTTTTCCATGACGGTGTTGAGACAGAAGACGATTTGAGAGCAAATATTGTTATTTCACAAATAACGTTCAAAACGACAGAACTTTCTGTTTTTTTCATGTTACCAGGATCGACAGAAGATTTTGTTACAGATGACAGCTTAATGAGGGTTCTGATTTCATGGCTGAACAAATCCTGGAGATCTGACCACTCGACTGAGACGGTCTTATCTGAATTTTTTTGCAAAGATCAAGTGCCTTGCTTTCTTCTGTGATCCAGCTGTTTCGGATGTTTTTCCATGAGATGAAAGGGTCGTAGATCAAAAAGAGTGAGTGGCTTTATACTGTCTGCAGGAGATATTGCAACCCAGGAGACCTCATCATTCGGCTTTCTAAATACTTTGAAAAAGACTGGTTCACCCGGTTATTGTCATTAAAGATAGCTATTCAAGACTTTGAATGACCTCAGAAACTTGCTGAAACTGAAAGTCTGCCTTTAGGGCAGAACAAAGAAGTAGTTTTGCAACAAAAGTCCTGGTAATAGCCTTTTTATCGGGATATTCCACTAAATATCTTTAATTGTACCACCTCTGTATGATATGGAAGCTTTTATATATAAATTTCATCTACAATGAGAAAGCAATATTTGCTCCTATTTGCAGTTCCCTCGAAAAAAGAAGAGAATAAACATTCGTCTGCTGTGTTTCTGACCATGCTGGTCACTTTCTTCAGAGTGGAACTAGATGGTAGTTGAAAGTACACTCTCATAATAGGAGGTATAGAGAGTGCGATTTTGAATACCAGGTAAATGCACAGAGCAAAGCATCAGCAGAATACACTCGAGCGCTTTTTAGGTGAATTAAGTAGCTCAATTTGCCGGACCAAAAATTCCAGCTTTCCGTCTGTTGATTCGGTCTCTGTTGTTGCAATCGCAGAAATACATCCAGGTGACTCCAGCAGTTCATATCCTTGATAAAGGGATGATGAATTCTCTATATAGACTGATAGTATTCACATCTTAGCAAAAGAACGTTGCCGTCCTTGAACACTTCAAAATATAATGAGAAACGAGGTAGTCGTCCATTCCTGTGACGACTTACTAAAACATACTCCTCATCTATGGCAAGCAGTCCTACTTTACTGAACTTTGTTGATAACATGTCATGAAATGTTTCGGGCTTAAACGAATCAAGTTCTCGAAACTGAGACATTTCATCAATGTTGATTGCACGAGTTTCTCGTGTAGATATTTTAGTGGGTCGAGGCTTGCTCTTTGATGTGCTAGGCACACATGAAGGTGGCACATTGGCGAAAATTCAGAGATGATTTTCTGGAACATGATATCTCCCAGCTAGTTGAACCATTGGAGCATCCTTTGGTCAGTGCAATGCTCACACTCCATGTAGTCTGTTACTTTCTCAACTTTCAGCTTAATAGGTAAGCAAGCAATCCAGGCATGGCGTTTCTCTTCATGTTTTGGGAATTTATATACTGGAATTTTCTGTTCCGTGGACTGATCCTTGTATCCTGTCCTACAACCGAAAACAGAACACTTCCGCACCATATTTACAATCACACTGATTACACAAATAATGTTTTGTAGTGATATCCAAAAGTGGATCCGTAGTTAGTAGTGAAAAGTAGAGAAATAATATCAAACTCACTAATAGTAGTTTAAACACATCAGATAAGCACAAAAACAAATGCAAATGTAGGCCCTGAATGCGAACATTTCGAATGAGCCGCGGACAGCAAATGTGTTGAAATGTGCAAGGATTGGAAATTCGAATACGCCAAAGAGGACATTTAGTGATATCGACGCATATTTTTAACAGTTTTGGAAACGGGGTATTGCATATGCTATATTATCATTCCACTGACGACCTCAGTGCCAGTACACATGGACGGGGCATTTCTTTCATGACGCAACAGGTTACTCCAGCCAGATGGTCAGACTAACGAATTTGCATTTTTTCCGGTAAGCTGGCGTGGTACCGTGTATGCCCAGATCCAGCCAGATGGTCAGGCTTGGGCCTTCAAAGCATTTGCAATTTCTTCGGTAAGCTGGTCTGGTACTATGTAAGCCTAACTAAGGGCAATAAAAGTGATAGTCGCCTAAGGGTCATCCACTCAAACTAGGTGTCTCTCTTTGAAGAGCAGGGAAACGGCCATGAGGGTGCAATACCATGGCAAGCGCCATTGTATATATTTTACAGTAAAGACATTTTTTCCAGTGTCCTATATATTTTTGCTCGCAAACTTTCATAATTTATTTTAAAATGTTGAAATTTTCCCTGTCAATAGTTAACTTTTGCCTACAGAGTTCATCTTGGAATTCGGTATAGATAGCCGAATTATACGATAGGCTGCTTCGTAAAATAATCTCTCAAAATATGAAATTTTCTAAAGTTCTGCACAAAAACGATTGCTTTATTTCCACCTCTCCTTCATCCATTCTATCATCCATTTTTCAGCTGTTTTTGGCCTGCAGTTTCTGGTGGTTGGCTACATGAAGACCATTGGTGTGTTCTTCGTAGAGTTCCAGAGAAGATTTGCCTCCAGTTCTTCTATGACGTCATTTATTCTGGGTATCATGGAGCTGGTCTGTAGTCTATTGTGTAAGTGTTTTATTGTTCATACTGTCTTAAATCATTCTGAAATAGTGGGGATACTGAGTTGTTTTATTAGTGCTACATACAATCTTAAGGAAAAGCAAGAGGTTTTGGTAGTATAAATTTATACAGCCACACATCTTACTGCCAGCATAGCACGAGACCATCCAACATGGTGACAAACAACAACAACAACAACAAACAATTAGATATCTGACATCTGCTTATGGCCAAATTCTTGTTTCCTTCTTTTTTCTTCTTTTTTTTTAAGTGTTGTTGTCGTTTGCTTGTTTTTTGTTTTTGTTTTTTTTTTCCCTATTTTTCATGGATTTTTTTTTTTTTTTTTTTTTGGTCAGAGCTGCAGTGGGATTTTGACTCCAATAAAAGTTTATGCAAGATATTGAACAGTGGATTCGAGATATTTATAACTAAGACCAGTGGTAGAGAAGATGTGTGTGGGTAAATCACAACTTATCTTGGAATACTGCTGACTATTCATTATTCCGACACTGTTATAGCATTTCTCAGTTTCGCCCCGATTTATTGTTATGATGGAATCACTGTAAAGAAGAGATCCCACTAAGATTCATACACTTATTGAATATAAAACCCTTTTTGTTTCCAGTTAATATTTGATTTATCGGTATCATCCTCCTCGTTTCCTAAATTTCCAGAATAATAAGGAACGCAGTATAAAGTAATGTCTTGCTGACTTTGCCATTTTCAGTATCAACATTATCATCATTCCACTGTCAAGTATCCAGAATAAAAAAGGCTGATAGAGGACACAGGGAGAACTACAGACTGAAACACCTCACCTTTGTGAGATAAAAGCCAGGACACATGATTTGCTTTTTTTTTTTAAACTATTTATTTATTTATTTATTTATTTATTTATTTATTTATTTATTTTTATGTTGGTCATTTGCGTGTACTGTCCGTCAATCTCCATCCTCTCCCGTTTCCTTCTTTGTTCTATAACTTTACTTTTGATATTTCCGAATCACAGCCCAGAATTATTACATATTTATTATTCTGAATCATACATTTCAAGTACCTTGCATGTAGAATAATAAAACTGTGACCATTCTACTAATTGCAATCCTCATTCAATGTTACAGCATTTGTGGTGATGGCTGGACTACTGAAAGTGATCTCGCCCAGAACTGCCTGTTTGATTGGTTCATTCTTTCTGACAGTAGGGATGGCCGGAAGTGCTTGGGTCACCAGAATGGAATGGCTTTGTCTGACACAAGGAATCTTCTACGGTATTGCCTTTGCTAGCTTGAAAACAAATTGTTTCTAATTAGGTATATTCTTGCTGGAACCTTGTGTTCGCTGCCCGGAAGGGTTTTTATGTAGGTGTGCGCAATTTCATTGAAAGTTTATCCTTGAAGTCAGTGCAGAGAAAAGCACTCTCGTATTAAGAACAGGGGAATTTGATCAAATATATATTGATTTCAGTGTTATTGATAATATTGTAATTGCTGTCGTAAAAAAAAAAAAGAAAAACATAAACCATCCAAATCCATACCGATGCATTCAGCGTATCTTTATATGCGCACTATTCACAGTGACACGCTTTATCTGGAAATAGAATGGACCACATATGTGAATGTATCTGACTTCTAAGAAACTCTTGTATAATGCAGGATTACTTGAAGTTTGCGTTTTTTGTTTGAACATAACGTTAAAAGTGATGAATATCCTAGGATTGGGAGATATGTGTAACAACAAAAATCATATATGTATTCTTCTTATGATGAATGGCATTGGTTTACTTAGAATGTGCCTTGTTTATTTAGAAACTTCTCCTGATTCTAGATAACTTATATTTATAGACATCATTGCTTCTAGATGACTTCTATTTATAGAAATCATTGCTATGCATTTTTTTGTGGTATTGCCTGCATCTTTGCCTTCCCTAAACTTTGTGGTGTTGAGCACGCTTAGGCCATTCTTCATGTTTTCTGTTTCACGTTCTCAGTGTTGCGAAGTCCAGCACTACTGCTTTTTTTTTCTATTTTGTATTTCAAATTCCTGTTCTATAGTTATGATGATATACAGTGGCTGTTGCAGAGTCTGTCAGTCTGTATTTTGCTCTGGTCACAATTTTCTGAGTCTTTGTTAGACAGTTCTTAATTAAGGCTCTGGTTTGTTTACGTTTTTGTTTTTACGGTTGGGTGGGTGTGCAATTAACAATGTACATATCTGTATACATATTAAAGTGACCTACAATAAATACTTCACGCCTCTCTTTTATTCCGTTTGAATTAATTCACGGAGGAAGAGTTTTAAAGAACAGATAAGCAAACAATGAACTGTAAACAATCACACAATTCTTTTCTTATAAAAATACACGCAAAACCCATCATAGATCACTGATACTTTACAGATTCGTATCTTCTCTAGTGTGGCCTCAAACACCAACACTTTCTATCTTCAGGTACAGCTTTGGCTTTCCAGTACATGCCACCGTTTGTCTCCCTCACCCAGTACTTTGACAAACGTAAGGCCTTGGCCTCTAGCATCAGTACCTGTGGAGCCAGCCTGGGTGGGATTGTGTTACCCTTGTTATGCCGTTTCCTATTCGACCACTTTGCCTTTGAGGGTGGTGTGTTACTGACAGGTGGTATCTTGATGCAAGCGTTCGTATTCAGTTCTTTACTAACACCAATAGAACAGTATGATAAAAGAATTGAGTCGGCACTCACAGAGAGAAATAGAGCCAAAAGAGATGGAGCTGGCAGATTTCTATTTTGTTTTCCACGGGATATGACAGAATGGTGGAGAAAGCAGTGCTTTGATTGTCAGAGAAGTGGATTATTGCAATCAGCTTCCTTTTGGGTATTGTGCATGTATTTCTTTTGTGCTTCCATTGGCAGTGGATTGCCACAAACGTACATTCCACCTCTGGTAGTAGAGCGAGGCCTCACTGATGACGATGGCACTTTGTTCTTGTCAGTAATGAACTTCTTGGACATCCCTGCCCGGTTGATTCCAGGCGCCATTCTGACATTCCATAAGCCTGGAACAGTCAATGTCCTTATTGTTCCCCTGTTTGTGGTCGGCATTACGGGTCTGCTTGTGCCACTGCTACAGGAGTATTGGTGAGATAATCTTTTCCTATTTGATTTACTTTTTTTTTTTTTTTGCCTCATGCAATGGATATGAAAGATTCGTAACTGAAAACATTGAATAACCTCTTAATGCAGACTTATCGCTCTCCTGATTTTGACTCAGTGATTAAATTTGCACGTTTCTTTGCATGTTAGTATATTATCAGGAATTAGACATACCTGGCCCAATCCTTTCTTCCATTCCACGCAAACGTGTAAATTATGTTTTTTTCTTATGATGTTTGTTTGCAGTAGATCTTTTTCTTTCAAATTTCACATTTCTTTCTGGACAATTTTGTCACAACATAATGCTTTTTTTTTTTATATATACAGTTCTTTCTCCTCAGATATATCAGCCTAAAATGAGCAAAAATGGTTCTTGAAATAAATATCAATTGTTATATTTTCACTTTTTTTTTCTTTGCTAAAGTAACATTGGAACATTTGTTTATGAAACTGTTATCATCGCTGAAACCAGAAACCTTTGCATTGTCTTTAGTTTTCCTTCTTTCTCTTTCCCTTCTTTCTCATTCTCTCTTTCACGTTCTCTCTCTCTCTCGCTCTCTCTCTCTCTCTCTGTCTCTCTCTCTTTCTCATTCTCTGTCTGTGTCTTTCTCTCACACCAACCTCCTACTGACGTTTTCTCTTTGAACTATTGTTACCCTTTGTCTTCCGTCAGTATTTTAAAAAAGAGTGAACATCTTCAGTGATTCTGTTCAGACATGTACGGCCAAATATTATGCTCACATCTGACAACTCTCCACTAAACGTTTTAAGAGTGTCTCCTTCTTAACACTGACACATTCGATCAGTCAATGTCGATCCTTGGATGGGACGAGTCGCAATAATCTTACGCTACATGAGACAGACCAGATCACAGTTATACAATTGGTAAAAGATGGACTTTATATCTCTTCTTTTATCCGAGATACATGCGTTCAAAGATGCTCACATTTGACAACTTACTGTTATACCTTTTAAGAGTATCTCCTTCATAACACCGATGTATTCATTCAGTAGATAATAATATCGATTCTTAATGGGAAGACGAGCGATAATCTAAGGCACTATGAGACAGTCAAAATTAAAATCTCAAAGGTGGTATAAGATGGACTTTATGTCTCTTCATTTGTCCTCGATAAATGCGTTCAAATATTTTAATATTTCACAACTTACAACTACGTTTTAAGACTATTTCCGGTCGAACACTGATACTTTTCATCAGTAGATATCAATCCCTAATGAGACGAACTGCAATAATCTGACTTACCATGACAAAAACAAGCCATGGTCTTGAAGGTGGTAAGAGATGCACTTTTATCTGTTCAACTGTGATGGCTATATAGGCCTACGATCAAATATGCTCACATTTCAAAACTTACTGCTTTATGTTCTAATAGTATCTCCTTCTTAACAGTTGCACATTCGATCAGTAGACACCAATCATTAATGGGACGAGAAGCGATAGCCTAAGGTACCATGTGACAAAAAAGATTATGATCTTAAAGATGGTAAAATGTGGACTTTATATCTCTTCATTAAGAGATAACAGATTTCAAACATGCTCGTGTTTGCAACTTACCATTTTACGTCTATCTTAACATTGATACATTCGATCAGTAGATGTCGATTCTTAATGGGATGAGCCGCGATAATCTGAGATACATAGAGATAAACAAGAAGGCAATCATCAAGGTGGTCAAAAAATGAATTTTATATCTCGTCATCTGTCCAAGATACATGCCATGAAATATGCTCACATTAGGTCGGATGCTGGTGATCCCTAATTAGACCAGCCGCAAAATTCCAACATACCTTGAAAAAGACAAGGTCGTAATCATGAAGATGGTAAAAGATGGACTTTATATCTTGTCATTTGTCCAAGATACAGGCGATGAAATAAGCTCACATTTGACACCTTACCACTGTATATTTTATGAGTATCTCCTTTTCAACATGGACACCATCGATTAGTAGATATCGATACTTTTGGGTAAGATCCGCCGAAAGTCAGCGTACCATGACGAAGACAAGATTGTACTCATAAATATGCTAAAATATGACTTATATATTTCTTCGTTTGACCAAGATACATGGGATGAAATGTGCTCACATTTGACAACTGACCGCTGTGCGTTTTAAGGTGAGGGGGGGGGGGGGGGGGTGGGTCCTGAAATTTGGGTTTTGCTCAAAAAGT
>JBCEWB010153199.1:0-10632 GCA_039654565.1 Peronia peronii
TCAGTTTACACATGAAATGGGCTAGTTTTGACCATATAAACGGTAAAATCTTGAAATAAAATGGTTTAGCTTGAAGAGAAAAAAAAATCAGAAATTCGATATTTTCAGGCAAAATCTCGATTTCAGGACCCGCGACTCCCCTTAATGGTTCCTCGTTCTCTCTTTCTCTATTTTTTTAATATTATTTTTAATGCATTTAAAAGTGAGAAAAAAATCAATGAATTAATTACACAATTTACAAATAGCTCATAAGATATAGCTTTTTAATTTAACAGTGAGTTGTGGTTCACATCATGTAAAACATGTGAAAGAGACATGTTATTTACAGATTCATGACACATAGAAGAAGATTGGAAGAACTGCATACAATTTTAAATTGAAGTTTTGAAGTAGAAATTTGGAAAAAAAGCACTTTGTCCACTGAATTTAATTTTGTCCTATTCTGGTTTTTCCAGGCGGATCTTCACTGCAGAAAATCTGTTTGAATATCAGTGGCCACAGGATGGCGGAGAGTGGCATATGTTACAGGAACAGATAAGCGAATATCTCAAGGTGAAATCATTCAAAAGAAAATATCCAGGTGAGCTGTCAATTCATATCCTTTCTTCCAAAGATATTTTTATAGATCAGGTCTATGGTTATGATAGAAATTTACAAGGACAGCATCGGAATCACAGAAATGGATGCTAGAAGAAAAAAATACCTTTACTTGGTCAACCCGGGAAATTTCAAGAGAAACTGCAGTGGAATTTCAAGGTTTGTACACTGCATTAATTTATGGTGACAAAACAACAGTTCAAGCCTGTAGGTCATTTAAAGTGAGTACATTTTTGCCACATACGCTATTTATAAAGTACTTAAAAAAAGCAAGGTAACAATAATCAAGTTATTGATCAGATCGGCCCCTCGACACTTCTAGGTTTAATATTTCTTAAAATAATAGTCCACATTTTATGAGGACAGTGAAGTAGTGTGAGGGAAGATTTTCCATGCACTATAGATACACTGACACAAATCAGGAAGTTGGCAGTTGTTTCATCACATTTTTTGTAATTTTAGAAAATAACTGCAGTGAAGGTTATATAGGTTATATATATTTATAGTGAAGGTTATTTTCGACAGTTATATTACTTAACAAAGACATCAGAGATGAGGATTAGTATTATGTGTTTACTAACTGCTCATTATTGTTAATTTATTATTTTTTTTCCAGACTTGTATAGAAGAACTTGTGACAAGGAAGAAAAGGATTTCTTGAGGGAGAGAGGTGTTGTCACAGAAACTCAGTCAGACTTAGGTGAGTGATAAGTTGAGAATAAAAAGTCTTAGAAACTTTATATTGTCTAATGAAACAAAGCAGACTGTCATTAGTGAAATATGTAGGTAGCTTTCATCTGCTAACACATTTGCCATAGTTCAACAACTGATTTTATTCATTGTTTTGTTTGGTCTTGTTTTTTTCTGTGTTTGCCAGCATTCACATTTGAGCAACTGCGTGATTTTATGATCCTCCATTTTATATAGTGCATATCGTCACACTCATATGATTTATTGCCTAAGTCATTGCCTAAGATTGAATGCAGGCAATAGCTGAATACTTTGAGTCTTTTACTTGTAAAGCATTTTTCTAATGATGAATTTTCATAAAAGCTTGCACGTTGAAATTGAGCATGTTCATACCGTTATATGATGATGAAATGAAACTGCTTTACCTTAATATAGCCAAGAATGACTTACAAGAGTCCATCTTACGAGTTTGACGCTAACTATTTGAGTTAACTTTTAAGGCCTCCTTGTTTCTCACTAAGACTAAATGAATAAGTTGTTAAAATTGTATGAATTATTTTCAATTATGGTGGTTCAAAATTTCAGCATGGTGCATTTTCAACATGAAGTTCATTAATTGCGATTGCATTTTATGCTTTTGTAATAATGTTACTAAAATTGAATGAGGTGAGAAAGTTTATTTCTTTGCCCTTTTCGTCTTTGTATATGCGAAGACATTTCTGTAAATTAAAATGTAATTAGTATATTAATAAGAGGTTTATGACAACCAAGATAACATTATAATTAAGTTGACTGCCATCTCCGTTAGGTGAGGTTTCTTCCATGAAAACATCAATTTTCATTTATAATGTTAAATAATCTTTCGTACTCATGTTGGTTTAAATGATGATATCTTGGACATAATATTTAGCATTGAATCAATAATTCATTACTGCATTTTATTTTGGCAAGTGACATCATTTCTTAGGTGTAGCCTGTCATATCTTTTTTTTGTTGTTTTTTTTTTCGGTTTATTTTTTGCTAATCACAATTTGCTGATTTTGTATTACTGAGATGGAATTTTTGAAGATAGGGTCATAGTGGCAGTAATAAAGAGAAAAAGATAGATATATTTTAGTATAAAGATTAATGAATAGTAGATATTTGTGTTTGTTGCAGATTAAATATACTTACATTGTTTTCGTCATGTATCCCATGAAATACGGCTCCAATTTGGCCAGCTTTATTTTGTGAGGCTTCATTTATAGCCACAGTCAGAAATTTATTTGGAAAATAGTTCCCAGTGTGATTAAGACAATGTGAGGTTAGTTAATTGCGAATTAGGGCCCCTGTCAACAGGATAGAAATGAGTACGGTCGGTCAAGAGGGAAAAATGACACGTGACCACTGCTTGATGTCTCGCCGTCTTTCATTTCATGGCTGTGGGTATCGCAGCGACAGTCCCAGCATCAAGCTGTTTCTCCGGCTTGTTCCTGTTCCTCACATACCAGCTGCCAGGGAAAGTGAATGAAATTTGAGGAGGGACAAATCAGACTGATTTTGTCAGTGTGTTTGTGTTTCTATTCTGTTTACAAATGTTGTCGTCAGTTCAGAGGTACTTGGAAAAAGAATATTTGAGGGGACAGGGTGAGAGTCAGAGTGAGAAATCTAATGAACTGGTTTTTTTTTTTTTTTTTTTTGCTTTTTTCTATTGAAAAAAAATTTGTTTGTTCATTTTTGACACAAAAAGAAAAAAATACAATGTTTTTTTTCTGGTCCAGTCTGTTCATTACACTTCTTTGCCCGTAGTGTTAGAGATTTTGGGGTGGAAAATGCTGAAAATGAAAGTTGTGAAAAAAATTATGTCTTTATGAAAGAAATCTGATTTTGACTCAAATGTTTCTGAGAGAAAATAAATTGATGAATATATAATTCCAACCGATGTAAATTATGTCTCTCAGTTCTTTTGGTAGCACTTGTTATCAGTCACTACCTTAATGTTTCCCTTTCAAAGATCATTTCTTTCATCCTTCCCCGATTTCATCAAGAGTGAAATGAAAGTTGATAATGGGACACATTTGATTTAAAGTCCTGACCGCAGACAAAGACAAGTCACCTTGGAGACACTGAAGTGGCAAGCGACCTCCCTGTGTTGCCCATGCTCCCCCCATCACAATATTGTCATCCCAGCATGGAGTCTACAAATATGCCGGTTTTGCCCTGGAGCAAAGAGTTCTCTTCCTTGTTAGACGTCCTGCTGAGATGATTAGACACCAGTTGTCCCCCATGAAGTCTCCAAGGGAGAGAACGTTTGCTGGCCTAATTAGGCTGTCCACTGTGACAGCAGGAACACTGGACAAAAGGGGAAATCCTTTGGAACAATCAGACAGTTTGCAGACAAATATGAAATTGGAGAACCAAACTTATTTCTATCTCATTTTCTCTTTCTCTATCCATCTCTAAATTTTGCGTTGTCATACATTTTTTTTTTTTTTTCTGATTTGCTGATCAGAAGCCATTTATTTGCCACAGAATCGTTGAAAATGAAGTTAGGATCCTATTCATATTAAGTTATCTGCATAGTTGAGATATTTGCTCAAGAAGTCTACAAATCCTACATTTTCAATCTGCATCCAGCCTGCATTGTTTTTCTCGAACTCGCTAGTGTTAGAAAAATGGTCGTTTCATTTGCTAGATTCAAAGCGTATAAATGACAGTATGACTAATACTTGGTGAGACATAAATCTTCATGATCTTTTCCTGGAAATACTACATGGAATGATTTAATCCTCTCCACAGGCTTGACAGCACTAAGGAGTGAGGAAGTCTATGATCTGATGATGAAAGATTACAATGACAAATATAAGGTAAAAAATAAGACAGTGATGGCACACAGGCACCACAGATAATTGTCACATCAATTTTACTTTCTCTCCTTAAAGCAAGTGCTAACCAATCATTTGTTCTCCCAGTAGTTTTGAGTGTTATTTTCAAATTTAGACTTTAAATATGCATTTTTTGGACTCGGGTAAGTTTATGAAAGTCAACAATTTGTCATAATGATATTCTTTTAAATAGCATTTCTTTTTATTGTGATCACCAAACTTTTACCCAGATATAATTGTAGAGTGGTCTCCTCATAGGAGTTCAGTCACCAGGAGACAAAAAAAAAAGTGGGCTGTCAGACAGAATGAAGGATTAAGCAGCCCATGTGATCACTATTTTGACCACTAGGAGTAATGATTCTTACCGTTAGTTAAAAATTTGTTTATGCAAATAATAGCTTTTTGCATTATATGGACATCTGTTTTGTAATTAGATCTAACAATTCCTGATCTTTTTTTTTTTATTGATAATTTCATCAATAATGCACTAGTAGTCTTTTAATGTCGAATGAGTTTCCACATTACTCTAAGATTGTTGAATGAAACCATAATATAGTAATGGCACGTTGCGGATAACCATATGAGAGACTCAAGTGTTTAATACTAGCCAGACCAGCTGAAACAACTGACTAGTCAGGAGGCTAAGCTTATGGTTCCCTAAACTTCTTCTACCTTATACAAAAAAAAACAATCATGGACGCCATCCCACCAACAAAGAAATGTTAATTCACATGTGGCCTGATTAAGCAGTCATACATTCCACATGATTTCCCCTTCTCATATCCTATTTCCTCCATCCCCTCCTGTTTTTGCTGCACACCTAGTGCTGTACATTTCTCTTAACTAAACAATCTGACATGAAAATTACACCCTAAGTACTTACGTGTCCTTGCCCCACACCGGGCTCTTCAGTGGATATTTTATTTGGAAGTGGGTTCTTAGGCAGGTAAATTATAGAGAAAAAATTCCAGAGCAGGTTATTAGGCAGATTTGCTCCTAGACTGTAGTTTTTAGCCAAGGGCTACCGTATTGTGTGTACACTCCTGCTATTTTTTTTAAAAATTGTCATAGAATTGTAATTATGATAAATGTTACATTCTAGCACTTTCTTGTTTGTTTTTTATTTAAATTTCTTTCATTCCGTTGCTTTTCAGGAATACATTGCCCATTTACAAGAGAAACAAAAGAAGGTCATCCATGAGAAGCAGAAAGAATATAGCGCTGTAAGTTGTTTTTGTGTCGTTTGACATAATCTGTCATCATAAATTTGAATTGATTGACTTTGTGTCATATCACTTCATGTCTTGAGACTATGCAAAATTGTTTACAAAACAATGTGAATAATGTAAACCACAGTTGATATGTGATAATATGTTCCATTGTTGGCTTGGGGAAAAATTGGTTTCTCAGTAGGGTGTTCTGTTATTTGTACACTACTTTTGCAGAGAAGAAGAGACAGATATAATGTCCATTATTGGCTTATGGAAAGTTGAGTTCATAGAGTGTTATTTATCATTTATACAGTACAGTGGTCTCTGCGTAAGAACCCTCTGCCTAAGAGCCCGGTCCTCTGCTGAGAAATGGAATTTTTCCTCTATAATTTGCCCCTCTAAGAACCCACTCCGGATGCTCCCAAATAAAAAAATCCGCCTAAGAGCCCGGTGTCAGGCCAAGACACCCGAGTACTTATGGTATAATTCCACATCGTACTGTCCACTTGAGAGAAACGCACAGTGTGCGATAAAATGGGGACAAGGGTGGAGAGAACAGGTAGACAAAGGAATGGAAGTGATGGCTGATGTATGACTGCATAATCAGGCCACGTTGTTGACTAATACATAACCATCTCTTTGTTTGACAACCGTGAGATAGCACCTGTGATTGGCTTCGTGGATAAGGAGGAGTTAGTTCAGCCTCCTGGCTGGTCAGCTATTCTGCTACTTCGGTCGGTCTATAAATATTTGAGTCACTTGTGCGATTATCCACGAGGTAGCATAGCAATATCATGTTTTCAGCAATGATACCTTTATGTGAAAACTCATACGGCGTTTAAACGCTGGACAGTATGGGTGTAATTATATGCTAAAAAAAAGATCAGGAATTGTTAGATCTAATTATAACATACACACAGGGAAGAAGGCTGTACTTAATCACATAGATAAATCTTTAACTAATGGTAATGATCAACTAATCATAGTAGTGGAGACAATCTATGGTCAGACAGGTTGCGTAACTTTTCAATTCGCTTAAGAAGCCGTCCGCCTAAGAGCCCGCTTTTTTTGTCTCCTGACGACTGGGTTCTTAGGCGGAGACCACTGTATTGTATTTCAACAGAAAAGAGGGAGATAGAAATAGTGTCTGTTGTTGGCTTGGGAAGGGCTGGTTTTATCAATAAAGTGTTGTTTATTATTTGTACATTTGTTTTTAACAGAAATGAAGAAATAAATGTAGTGTCTGTTGTTGGCTAAATGAAAACTTTGTCTAGCAGTAGAATATTTTGTCAGTTATACACTCTTATTGAAAAGAAGAGATAAATGTGTACAGACTAATGCTTATATACACTCAGAGAGTGCTGTTTATTGTTTCTTCGTCTGCCACTGGCATATAGATCACAACAAAATTTAGAAAGTGTAGGTGCACTATTGTATGAATAAGTGAGGGTCAATATTGATAATTTTCTTTAGATGTATCAGTCAATATGAGATAGAATTTTTATTCATGTTGCCATATCTTAAGTAATTTCTGATAAAATCATATGATGCATTTTACATCAATAAATAATCTGTTCCATTATGTTTTGTCACTGACCAGCAAGCCAAGTTGGATAAGTCCAAAATTGACTCCTACTCTAAAAAAGCAGCGAAATCTGCGGCTGAATTCAATGCGGGCTTGATGAGGGAGAAGAAAGATGAGAGAAGAGCATATTTTGACCTGCAAACTTATGTAAGTTTTACCTAAATTTTATTTTATGTGATGAAAAAATGCAAGTTCTGTTTGTGTCAGACACAGAAATCTTCATGGGGAGAAATACCTGATGATCCTCAGAATATAACACCTGTAAGCTGACTCTGAGAAGATGTCCCACAAGACAGCCTAAGAGCAAAATAAACCACAAGGCTGGCCCTGAAACTGTACCATTAAACACTGACCCTGAAAAACTAACCACACAACCTTGGAATTTTGTTTCATTCTATTCTTAGAAAGTGTGGTGTGCAGTCATTTATGAGATAAGTGGACTTTTGAACGTTTTAGAACCGGGTTTTTAGTCTTGAATTTTGATGGTTATCTTTTGCAGTTGTCTTTCATAAATGTTGACCTATATCAAAAGTTAATAGAATATGTCCTTGATGACTTGAAATTTTTAGAGCCAATATTTACGTTGCTCTCAGGCCTGCACATAAATATTGACTGTTAGACTATGAAAGAATTTACCGAGTGAAAAGTCCTTACCTCAGTGAGTGTTCTGTCCGGCTCTCTTTCCTCTCTTCTTCTTGATGTGTAAATGTATCTCACTGTGTTTGGCACAATATAGCCTTGATCATGCTGATGTGCCATTAAACCCCAACACAAACAAACAAATCTAGTGAAAAAGTTGAGAAAGGTCATTTTTGAGTTTATCAGTTCTTCTCATATGTTTTATATCACAGGGTATAACTTCACTCTATCTGAAAAGCAAGGTCTTGTTGAATGATGATGATTCTGACACAAATCTTTTGGTGATGATTCTGTTTCTTGTTCTTAGACAGTACATTGTCCAAAGACCGAGTGGATAAGAAAATTCAAACTCATTGATGTGTTGTTTTATTGTATTTTACCTAATCCATTCCATACCTGAAAACAGCAAAATTATTCTGAAATCCCGATTCAGACTAAAATCCAATAATGACAATCATGTCTCTTGTTCTCAGACTATTCATCACCCAAAGAATTAGTTTGAAATGAGTGGATAAGACAAGTCATTTAACTGTGTCATTGTTCATGTTTGTTTCGTTTTATCCTTCCCCATTTTTTTCAGCCAGCCAGGTAATTTCCTTTTGTCATGTACAAGACAAGCGTTGTAAAGAAGGAAAAAATCACTTTTGCTCATGTCTCTAGAAATGCATGAAGCATAACGATATGAAAAATACCACGACGAGAGAAAAAACAACACATTTTCATCACACAGTGAATTTTTCAGAATTTTCTGTTGCTCGTGTTTCAGATAATAAGAGAAAAACTGATTTTTTTCCTTCCTTACAATGCTTGTCTTATATATTCCTCTGCTACTTGGCAGAAGGAAGAGATTTAACTGACAGTCAGACTGGCTCATTACATTCCTGAAAATCGAAATTATTCTAAAATCTTTGATTCAGTTTGAAACCTAGTGATAATCACATCATTTGTTATTCTCAGACTATCCATTATCCAAAAAATAAGTTTCGAACTCTGCCGCCCCATAGAACCAAAGTGGGAGCTTATCCTGTGGCTCTCATCAATGGACAGTATCAAGAAAAATACAGAAGGTGGGTTATTATTTTGTCTCATCTTACCTTACCTTATCACATCTTTTCTTATAGCATCTCATCTCTCCTCATTTCATCGTATCTGGTCTTATCTATCTTACCTCATCTTTTCCGATATGATGTAATATTTATCTTTGTTAAATTTTGATTTGGATAACCATTTATGTTAAGTTAACGATAGATTCAGTGAAAGAATGTTTGTATATTCATTTTCATAGATTTGCACCAGAGGAACTAAAGTACTATCCAGTGATGACATCACTAAAGGACCCGCCCAAACCAATCAAGTACGTCCGACCTCCACCCCCAGGGTTGAAAATGCCAGGGACCGAAAAACAGGTAAAATACCAGGTTTACTGACAATCTGACCTCATTTGCTGTGTGGAAAAATACTCAGAATACTGTGAGATGAAAACTGTTGGACACATAAATGGAAATGGAGTTAGTTTTGTTATGTTGTTTTTGTTTTCATTACTGCTGGCTTTGTTTTGTTTTTGTGATATATATGTATTATCAAAGACATGAGAAGACACTGAAAACAAATGAATTCTCAGTAAAACCAAATCTCTCTATGGCGCATAAGCATATATGTGCTCACACACATGCATACTTATGTGTTTTTTCCTACCCAATTTACTCTGGATGTCTTGTAAGAAGAATAGATTAAACATAATGGCCAGAGCGTACTTTTTTAACTCTTTCCATATGAAGCACAAGTATAGCCTTTATATTTACGCTTGTTGAAGCTATGTGGCTTCAGATACAAGACAGTATAAAGGTTCTTTGTTTGAAATATACAATAATTAGTGTCGGTGTTTAACAAAAGAATACTATTTCTAGCTTTAAGATAGTCGTTGTATAGATCTATGGAACTTAGCTTTTATGGGTTTCGTAGGTAAAGTGTTAAGGTTTTAAATTTTGGTTTGAGTTTATTAAAGTATTATTAAAAAATGTGGAGCCTTTGAAAGTTGCAGAAAACCTTTCAGTTTTTTTTTTTTTTTAGTCCCTGTGTGTTATTTGTTCATTTTTTGTTTGTCTGTTTTGATTACATTTGCTGATTCCACTCATGAAGATTTGAATGTCGCCATTTTAAAGACTTTTTTCCCTCCTTCATTATCTTCAGCAAAAAGTGGTCAGCGTTTCAGAGGGTGAGGAGAGCAATCATAGTGTCTCAGAGCCTGTTGTAGGACAGCAGGCTGAGAATAACGATGCCCTAGAAGCGGAAGACAAAGAGAATCGAGAGGGACAAACAGAGATCACAGAGACTGCATTCCAGACCCCAGTGAAAGTAGAGAAAGACAAGAAGCCCAAGTCCAGCTCTAAGAAAAAAGTGCCTAAGACTGGTTCCCCGGAGAGGCCCCCGAAGAAACAGAAGAAGAGCTTGGCCAAAGACGGGGAAGAAACTGTTGATGACAAAAATAGTCAGGAAGGAGATGAGAAAGGTGGCAGTCCAGATAGTAAGCAGATGCCGGCCAAGGTAAAGCAAATTAGTGAAATATAACTATTGTCATTTATTTAAGTGATATGAAATAGCATAAAGATCGGTTTACAGTCTTCCCATTTTGCTTCATTTTTATCATATTCCTCTTCATTCCTCTTGAAATTTTTTTTTTTTTTAAATTTATGATTTAAACTGGAAGTCAGTAATAATTTTGGCACCTGATATCCTTTTCTCCCAATTCAAAGCTGTCTGGCTATATAGATATCATCACCATTGTTGGTTGTTCACGTGTGGAGCAAAACTATTTTACAGATTTAATTGTCACAGTACTGTAATAGAAATCTTCATGTTTGTGTGGTATTTAGCAAGTTTAGAAAATAGTTCAGGTTATAGTCAATTTCTGTGAAATTGCCGTTACACACAAAGTGGCCAATTCTGATCTGCACTATCCTCACACAGCCACATCTTTATCCATATGTGAATAAAATTCTTTTTTTTTTTTTTTTTTTTTTTTTTTTTTTTTTTCCCTCTTCCTTTA
>JBCEWB010153210.1:0-10632 GCA_039654565.1 Peronia peronii
ATGTACCCACCGTGTTTGGCACAATATAGCCGTTATCGTGCTGATGTGCCGTTAAACCCCAACACAAACAAACAAACCTGCTCGGACATAGCCTGCTCTTATTGTACTCTGCATTAGAAATATTTTCTATATTATAGACCTCATTATGGTGACAAGTAATCGTCTGATATTGCCAACAGACATAAAATATCTTGATATTCAATGTCAAATGAATAGATGTCATTATAGAAATAAGCATATAAATATCATGTATATTTCGGGTCGCCGTGGCCAAGGAATTAGGTGTCTGCTCGCTGGCAAAAAACTTATCGTCGAGTGTTTGAAATTTGAATCCTAGGTGGAGATAGACAAAGATCAAAGGAATCGGCTCAACAGTCCTCTGACTTCTTGTGTAAGGAAGCCAGACGTATAGCCTTCTGGGTAGGGACCAATATATTTCGGAGGTCCCATATGTACGTTTTTACGGCAATAAACGCGTAGCAGTTAAAAATCGGACGAAGAATATGCGGAGGCACCGCTGTCATGGCAAAATTTCCAAATTCCAATCCACAGAAATTCTTCGCTCTTGAAGTCGAGAAAATCCTACTTTCATAGATGGAAGGACTGCATACATAATTTTTATAAATCCTTATAGAAACACAGACACTGTGGCATTTCTACCCACATTTTACTTGTTTTTGATAATTATATACATCATGGAAGTATGTTAAAGCTGTCCATTGATATCACGATCCACGCTTGCTAATCTGCATGGAATTCAAACTCAGTCTAGCAGTGGCACTTTATTTGGCGGCCAGTAGAGACATTATGAAAAGGAACACGACAGAACTCAACCGGGGCACGTTGATTTTCAATCCAGTTCTCCATGTCTCCGCCCCGACAGAACAGGACAGAACTTCAAACTTACACACTGATCCCTCATGATTGTCTCCTTTCAGCTATCGATCCAGACACAGACATGTTCCTAGATTAGACGACATTTGGAAGAAATCCTGAAAAACAAAACACTACACGCACAAAAACCGAAATGCTCATAGCCATAATTCCACGAAGTAATGGCTAGACAATGTTATATTCTGAGGATTCAGGCTCTCGCAGACGTTGGTACTATTTAACAGATTCTTGAGCTGGTTCGCTTTCTACCTTTTTTCTTTTATTTCTTATATTACGGTCAGATAAAAACACACACACACACACACACACACACACACACACACACACACACACACACACACACACACACACACACACACACGCACGCACGCGCGCGCACACACACGCGCGCGCACACACACACACACACAGTCTCACATTTCTGACCAGTGCGTATGATCGATCTTAGCGAAGACCTCATCCCGATGAAAAAAAAATCAGAATTTTAATGAGAGGCATTGTTCTAAATGTACAGGACGCAATGTTGATCAATTCAGTCGGTGGCGATATCGTCGGCCATGAGTATTTCAATAGTAGAAAGGACTTGGGTTGTGATACTGTTGTTGATTTTTTAATCGCCATGAGATATTTCGCATTTAAAAACTGAATACTACCTGTCAGTAGCCGGGAGTAGTGAGTTAGTGTCGAAACCCAATTTTTGCGACACAGTCAAAAAAATTAGAGCTTCGACAGAAAGGATGAGCAGAAACACATGTACTCATCATCAAATCATCAGTACCTTCATCATTTTATAGAAGTATCCTGCACATCATAACAAAGACTTCTAACTGGAAACCAACTCAGTGTGTTAATAGAAATATATCCTTATATAACAGTGTGATAACGTTAGTTGGGAGCCACATTTTCGAATCCATTTTGGTTTCTTGGTTAGGACAATAGAGAAATAAGTAAGACATATTGGAGTATAAATTGTGTCAAAGTTTCGAACATTTATTGATGTGTGGCAGCCTGAATTGCCATCGTTATTGTCACCACTGTCATCAACATTAGCCATAGCAACAAGTACAGCAGTGAACCTAAGCTTTATGGTAGAATTGAAGACAAGGTTTTTGATGATTGACAAGGTTGAAGACAAGTGGTGTCGGTGGCCTAGCGGTTGGGCCGTCGGACTCGGGATCTAAAGTCTCGGGCTCGAATCCTGACTGGTCCCGACATTTTGTCCTTGGGAAAGACAATTTACACAAATTTCCTGACTCGACCCAGATTTAAATGGGTACCCGACTATAGACAGTGATTGATATTGTTAGACTGATAAGGATTTGAGCGCCTAACAGGCAGCCGCCTTGCATGCTTCCCAGGAAGCTGAGAACGTTTATGAATGTCTTCTTTGGGTCTGTCGGGGTAATAATAGATTGTAAAGCGCTTAGAGCCTGTACTTACGGGGATGAGCGCTATATAAATGCTCTCTGTTATTATTTAGGGCCTCAGTCCAGCATCCCTCTCCCTTCCTTCCAAACCTTCACCAATCCTCACTGTGTGTCCTTTTCGTCTCCCGCCTTCCTATGAATAGCTCTAATAAGACCAGACTCCCATGAATGGCACTAACAAGAGTCGGGTGAATGACCACCTGGGTGTGAGGTGGTTGCCAGTATAAGATAGGTTATGACCAGAGCTGGGTACTGTAGTTTGAATGTACTAAGCCAATTCTTGTATTGTTGTTCACAGGTCCGGCCAGGGCAGGAGATTATTGTACAAGGAGACGATGGAGACAATTTTTACGTCATTGATCAGTGAGTACTGTGTGTCGTTTATTTTGTGTTCATAGGTCATTGTCTTTGTTTGTCTCTCTGTTCTGAGTTCATTTGCCCAGTGAATGTGGCGTCCGCTTCTCTCGTTTTGTCTGTTATTTCTCTACCTGGTTGATTTATTATGCAGGGATGTCAAACTTCCAATTTCAGTATGAAAATAGTCATTGAGGCTGATTGAGCACCATTGTTGGTACTCAACTTTTTAACTCTTTTTCTACATAAATATTTCAGTTTTATACAAGCCATTGAAAGAACGTTGTATGAAAACATGGAACGTGAAACATTTTCCTAATTTTTCTTGGAAACCAGCTGACATCCCTGATTGTAAGGAATCACTACAGGTGCGTGTGTATGTATTTTGGAGGCGATGGATGGGAGGCGTGGGAATGGAAGATGGGACGCAGACCTCCAAAGACAAATGAGGGGAATAACTCTCCATATATGACAGGAGTACCACAAGTCGGCTTTATGTTGTGAATGCCAGCTCTTTTTATCTTTCTCTTCCTTTTTCCCACTCTGTAATTAGTGAATTGTGGACTTATTAATAAATTACACCTCTTTCATTTCGTTTTCCGAGACATTCGACTGTCTTGTCTACCCTGCCACTGTAGCATTTGTGCACTTTTCGTGCAATTTCAATTTCCTCCAGGAGACTTCAACTGTTTATTAAACATAATAAATGCATTGCGAACAAAGAGAAATGCCTGAAGTGAGGAATGAGGTGGATCCTCTAAAAAATGTTACTGAAAATTACAATTTGGTTTGAAAGGTTAATCTGAAAATTATATGAGCGTGTTGTAAAGCCGGTTACCTTTTAGTCATATTTTTTCATGAAGGGATCAATGAAATATGAAAGAGTACCGAACCTAAAGACCTCTTGCTGGATTGAACAAAGTGGATTCACTCGACTTTTGATGTTCGAGAACACCGTCATGTCAGTTAATGAACTTCTGTTGTATCTTCCACCGAAGTGTTCATTGGGGAAGAGGTCAGCGGTTTCTGTTGACCGCCTTTTGTCCATTGATCCCGTGTGGTTGTTCTGATTGTTCTAATAACTCAGCTTGTGTTTGAATTTGAAGTCCCGATTTTGCGAGCTTTTTAGATAACGATACAGTTCACAAGTTTGAACAAGACCAGACTGCAATTCTGACCAGACAAAAAATATCTGAAATTATCTTTCGTAAGACATTACCTCTAGCAATAGCTCTGTCCTTATTCCTCTGACAAAGATGTACGGCTGGGGAGGTCTTTAGACCACTTGGCGGGTCGCTTCAGCTGTCTAAATTTGCACGTTATCAACTATAGCACTCCTGAAGAGTCTTCGAGGTCGCCATGGTCGAGTAGATCATCTAGAAGTCTTTGTTTTAAGGTCTTGGAGTGTGCTCTTGTCACTCGGTGTTATCTGACTTCAACAGCCACAGGTACCCGAGGGGAAGAAGAGGTTTTGGAAAGGGGCGGGGGTGGGGGGGGGGGGGAGAGAGAGAGAGAGAGAATGAAGGATAATCCGAACCAGACAGATAGACGGATGGATAGTTATGAAACCGGAAACCAAACTTTTTGTGTGTGGGATTACAAGATGTCAGTTAACGTTTTTTGTTGTTTTTTTTTCTGGATAATTGAAACAAAATAGAAACACACACACCCACAAAAACTTTGTAGACGTACTGTAGAAAAGAGGGACGGGAGAGAGTGAATGGAGAGAAAGAAGAGGAAAGTGACATCAAAAAAATGTCAGCTTTTTAATCTTTTTGAATTACTGCATTTAGATGTTGATTTAAAATCGTCTCTGTGTTTCTCTGCTCCCATTTTCTCTCATTCACTCCTCTCTTTTCCCATATCTTATACGCGCTATCCCTTTCTGGTGTGCGCGCCATTTTCTTCCTCCCTTCCCTCCATTTGTTTTTGTTTGTAACACGGAGAGTGGTCAAGTAATCGCAGGCCACATGGGAGTCTTGTTTATATTGACACCCCCGTGCTAGAAATTTTCCTTGGAATTGCTGGGATTTTCCTTCATTTTCTCCAAACCACGAACATCTAAGCTGGCAGACTGTGGCTATTTTTTCTATTTTTTTGCACGTAGAGCGGTGTTTGTGAGGAAAGGCCAGTAATGATTGGGCTGCTCGCTAAAACAAACGATGGTGTCTCTTAAGTCAGGACGGAAGGCCTGCTGTGTCTGGAGCGAAGGCAAATATGGGCAATGATGCCGTGGCTTGTACGTATAGTTTGTCGTGTCCCAGACTAAAATAAGGCTAGCTGTGAGATGATGCGACAAATTGTGGTCGTAAAACTTCAATACTTCACGTAAAGGTTCTATCCAACAAAATGAAGGTCTGAGAAATTTCATCCCAAACTTCAGATCTTTCAAATTGTGCTCAAGTATATTGGTAGATTTCTAGTTTTATACGGGTTCCGCCTTTAAAGGGCAAGGGGTTTTTATGTTGTGTATTGATGGATTGAAAAATACACTTCTTCATTGTGACTTTGGTGCTGATTTGGTATTTTTAAAAAATATAACCCTTTTGACTATTGGGTAGCGACTAGTATTCGGGGGTAGGGAGGGAAATCCGCATCTTTGGGTGATAATCACTGTTACGTAGGGTACAATATGTGTGTCAAAACCGATCAGTGAATTTAACTGCCTCAGAAAAAAAATAATAAAAACAAAACCCTGAGATATAAAATGTATAGCAATTCTTTGTCTGTGATATAAAATAGGGGAAATGGGGGGGGGGGGGGGGGGGGAAGAAAATGAGCAGCGGATGGAGGTTGAGAGAGGAAAAGTGAAAAGAGGAGGAGGATTGGGGGGGGGGCATGTGGAAAAACAAAAGGAAAGGCAGAGCGACAGACATTAGACTAAGGACATCCTGTCTTTGGTCGGAGAGGTTAAATATAGAATATATTTAAGTTCGGTTGTGATTACAAAAAAGCAGCAGACTGGAAATAGCGGGGGAGGAGGCGCACAAAATGATGTGTGAAAGGAAAGCATAGCTTAAGATGGAAGCATTTGGTCGACAACAAATGGTGAGATATATATATGTGTGGAGAGACCACTCTTCACTCCCATTTTAGGTTGAGAAAGCCATTCTGTGTGAAAGTATGGATCGATTCCATCAGAGTATCGGGACGGTGGATATGACATCTGTCAGTGGGGCATGGGGAATGGGACAGCATTGTCACCAGTTTGTTCAGTAATGTGGGGGCTCTTACCTCGAATGATATTCTTTATTGTTAATTGATCTGATCTGATGGCCGTCCACGTGTCGGGATCAAGCCCATCGACTATCTTGTCATTTAGCTGTGCACTTTAAGTGAACTATCTGCTCTCAGGTCAGAGGTGCACATCTTGCCGCGAACTAAGTCACATCATGCTATAGGCCAAGACTTGAGACCTGTATCAACAACATTCTCAGAGCTCAGGCCAGCCCAGGCCCTGGTAAATCCGTATCGATTGGGATTTTTAGCTTTCTTTGGCTGTGGTATAATTGTTTATGTGGGCATTGACTGGTAGCAGTGTGGACGACACGGGCACCTAACCAGTGGCACAGAAAGGATCAGAATTGACAGGCCTGTATAATAGGTTTCCTCTGGCTTTCCGCACGGCTGAAGTTCGGTGTTGAGTTGCGTCGGAACACGAGGTGAGCTTTCCGGTGGTCGTTGATATAAAGGATGCAACTCTGCCCGGCTCTTGTGAGTTCTATTTTGGCGAGAGCGGTGGTCCGGATGTTTGCCCGGCCGGCAGAGCGGCTGATCTGCTAATGATCCTCATCAAACATGCCGCTTTCATCGACTTGACCTTCCTTCTCTGCTGCCGCTGCCCCACATCCAGTAGATAGTTTGCTCTGTGCATTACTGCTAATTTTCCTTGTCTTGTCTTTCAGCAGACAGATAAATACGTCAAATTTGTTAAGTTCCGGCATGAACTTTGTTTTTTGTTGGTTCATTTTTCTTCTCCTTGTACTCCTTGTACTGCCGATTACGTGTTTCTTTTGTTTTGTGGTCCCCCTTCAGTAAATAGATGTCTCATTTGGTTGTCTGTTGAAATGGAGGGAGTAGGGGTAGGGGGAAGCAGTGTTCGGTCGATTTTATCATTGTTTGTAATTTGGAGTGCGCCATATCGTTGATTGAATCCTAGATTTAATTGCAAGTTGCATTGTTATCTTCACTTAACACTGTATTGAGGAAGGGGGGGGGGGGGGGGGGGAGGGGGAGGGTAAAAATTATTTTGGACGGCTGTCGAAGATATGGCTATTTTGAGCACCAGACTGCGGAATAATCCAGGCCATTTCTGATGTTTTCTGAAACACTGATTACAATTAGCTTGGCCCCACTTGGGGATCCGTTAAGTCTGACTGCTATCGTTGTTTCAGGTAGCATGGAAGAGTCAGGCCGACTACAGAGTGTCTGTGGTAAGTTCAAGGGTTTGGTTGTGCCCCTGATGGTGAGATTGTGGGGACGAGGTTAGTGATAGATGAGGATTTGGGAGAAATCAGACTGAGTGAATAGTTAGTACTGGTGCTCATGTTATTGTTTATCTTTACTGTTGTTGTTGATGATGCCAAGGGTTCATCGCCCGAGGTATCCGGCAAATTTTGAGAACATGCCAGCGAAAGTTGAGGATGAGTTAGTGAAGGAAAGATTGGCTAGAGGCCAGTCTTTCTTTCTTACTTTCTTTCATTCATTCTTTCTTTCTTTCTTTCTGTTTATCTTTCTGTCCATCTGCCTTCTTTCTTTCTTCTAACTTTATTTCTTTTTTCTTCCTTTCTTTCCCTCCTCTTTCTTTCTTTTCTTTCCTTTCTTTTCTTTCTTATCCTCCTTCACCCTCTTGTCAGCTCCCAAGCTTTATTAATTATTGAAGATCAAACCATCTGCTGCCAGTTGTCAGCCATAATAATTCTGTCCGTCAACACCTTTTGTATGAAAGCTGACGCGAACTCACCGTGGTACCGGTTTAACTAAGTAAGTAACGTCATACCCGCGACTTTCTCCCCCGCGGCTTGCGAGGAACGTCCTAATAATTAGTGTTGGGAGATCATTTTGCCGTTGTAGTAGGGCTCTGTTTTTACATAACCAAAGCCGTAGTTTTACATAGACAAGTTCAGGCAAAGGCAAAGTATTTCTCTCTGAACTTTGAGTGTATCTGGCCAGATCCAGACGAGGTTAGGAGATAAGAGGTTGGGGAGAGAAGGAAGAAGGATGACCGACATAGGTATAGTTTACAGTTGTTAGTTCATAGATGCATGTATATCCTTAGAGTCAATTAATATAGTCAGAAACAGTGTATGGAGCTGTAGAACTGCATTAGATCTATTAGTGATTTAGATGCCGAATTGCTTCCTGCAGGGGCCAGGTGGGATCTAAAGTCGGAATGGGGACCTTTATAAGCCTCGGGAGAGGGGGAAGTGAGGAGGGGCGGGATATTTTTGCTAGTACTTATACTAATATCGATATTTGAAATGATATATGATTAATACTGTCTGTCAAAAGTTACGGACCTCATTTGCATGTACGATGAGTTAATCATTAACTGTTTGTAGGAGAAAAGCAAGGCATTCTTGATACTGTCAGTTTAAGTGATCGTCACGCCTGGTCGTTGTCTGTTCCATTTATATCTTCAAGCTATGATAGGACACGTAGACAGATTGCTTGGTTGACAATAAATTCTCGCAACAAGAACAAAAACGTAATCAGTCACAATCACTACTATTAGCTTAGAGCATCGATAAAACGGTGGGATTTTCAAGATGCCCATGAGATAATATACTGTGCGTCTTCAAGGACTGAGGTTTTGCTTGGAAAGGAGGAAACGTTCTGTATATGACTCCTTGTTCACACTGGATCACAGATGGCAGCTGCAGACGTCTCCTTAACAAACCCAACGTGTTTAAGCCAGAATTTTCATTTCTAGATGTTGTTGCCAATAGAGAGCTCACTCCCTGGGCACGTCAGTATACTGGGAGGTCCAGCAGTGGAGAGGATGGGGACTGGCAGAAGGAGCTGGTAAGCGAGCTAGCCCTGACCGCGCATATGGCGTGTCTGACGCACGGCCAGAGCTATTGCGTGCGGAAAACTGTGGAAGTGCCAGGTGCTAATTAGCGGCTCTCCTTGTTAGGAGAGGGAGACAATTAGATGCCGTTGGTACCGCGTTGTGCCGGTTATTTTCTCCTGGCAGTTAATCATTGGGAATACAGGGAACGTCAAAACTTGAGGTCACCTGAATCATAGGCAGTCTCCCGAAACCTTGTGGAAAAGAGCATCGAAAACAGACAATTATGATGGTAATCAATACAAAGGACAGCCATCAATCAACCAACCGACCGACCGACCGACCGACCAACCAATCAACCAACCAACCAACTAACAAACAAACAGCAAACAAACAAAGAAACAACTGTCATTGTGAAAACATTCATAGTTGTCTGTGACTGGACAAATTAATGATGAGGTCAGATGTTCTAACAGATGATTGCCAACGTTCAGTAGTCATTTACGGCTGTGTTTCTGTAAATTAATCAGGCAGTAAATTGATGCTTTTTTGTTGTTACTGGATATTCAGTATTGTCACGGGAGATCGCCATATTAATCTTTTTACTTTAAATGAAAAAAAAAACAAGAAAAAAAAAACACCAACAATACCAAATTAAAACATTTGTGAAAAAAAAAGGTTAAGCACTTAAATGCAGTTAATTAGACATTTTATAGTAATTAGATATGCAGTGCGATCAGAGTGATTGCCCTTGCCAAGAAAGTTGCTGGGGAGTCTCCCTGGCCATGTGGAAGTTTGCACCAATGAGGAAACGGCATGGACGAGCAGTGTACTCTGTGCAGGAAAGTACATACATCGCCATCCCTCATCGAACGTTTGTTACCACTCTAAAAGTGTCCAGCTGACCTCAGATGTACCCTGAACTAGGCAGGATTCTCCAACCAAAAATAAAAGGATTGTTTAGAAATGTGGCATAATGACTAGGCTACAGAAAAAAAGGTTCGGGAGAAAAAAATTTAATTCATGTCCGAAAATACCTAGAAAGCCCAAAGAGCTTGCAGTACTTCTTTGAAAAAGCTTAATCTGTACTATAAATCTGCAACAAAACCCATAAAAGGCTTATAGATTCGAAAACTGCGAAATGGATCCATCTGAAATTTGGCACACAACATTGTTGCATAAAGATCTGTGTTTCTACTTATATAAAATCGAAAAAAGCTGACTATGCTTGACGTTATTCTGAAAAGGCGATAGCACTTGAATAGTATACTCGCGAGAGTATTTGATCCGAATTGTACGCCCGAGAGAATGACGCATTCAAACACGTTTTGTTTGAATAATCATCCAAAATATCAACACCGAGGTGCGCACGCTTACACTTTAAGTGGCAGGGCAGTATCGGTTTGACCTCAGATAATCTCCCACAAAGGCCGTGGGTTCTCTTCAAGTCTGTTCCGAGTTTGTGGGCATCCCGTGGACCTTTTCACCTATTTTTCCCTCAACACGAAACCGTTGTACAGCCTGGAGCAGAAAAACAAAACATGGCAAATTACAAGGAGCGCATAGTAGCCACGGACTCAGCATGAACGATGTTCCATTAAGATCCCCAGCTACCTATGAAATGCCCAGAGGGACATGGTGTTGGTGCATGCCAGACGTTTGATACGACTATGTTTTAATGATCAGCGGTTTCCCCGCTGTTGGGTTAAATTGGAACCAGCTAGCAGGCGGATCTAGGCTAGCATTGACAGGGTGGAGCTGACGAGAACGGGGGAAGGGGGGAGGAGAGAGTAGAAATCGGACTGAAAGCCTTTGGTTAGGGCTCCATGGTATTGGCATAGGTCATTTTCAGCACTTCTGAGATATCTTGGAGGTCGGGGGAGGGAGGGGGGAGGAGGGGGGGGGGGGGGGGGGGGAAAAGAAAACAACAACAAAAAATGTGTTTCT
>JBCEWB010153221.1:0-10632 GCA_039654565.1 Peronia peronii
GTCTGTCTGTCTGTCTGTCTGTCTGTCTGTCTATCTATCTATCTATCTATCTATCTATCTATCTATCTATCTATTATAACGTTTTTCTGAATTTTTCTGTGTTCATTCAAGCATATCCGTCTTTTATTAGTTTTACTGTGCGATTTTTGATTAATCAAGTTTTTCTACAGATTCTGATATTCCTTTTATAACCCGTCGTCTGTTCAACATTATAGTTTATACATATTATATACTTTGATCAGTCTTTTTGACGTGTAAACTTACTCACCGTGCAGGGCACAATATAGCTGTAATCGTGCTGATGTGCCGTTAACAACACTATCAATCAATTAAGCATACTTGAAAAGGAAACGGCTGGGATGGAGATAAGATCAGACAAGCTGGAATGTTAAATGGTATTGATGACGTCAGTATTGCTAAAAATAAGTGAAGTCTCTAAGAAAAGATGTCACAACGTTATTCATAAAAAAGTATATGGGATGCTTTACATTGAGAAACAATTCGAGAAACGCGTAAGTATTTTTGTTTCGGAGTGCTAAACAAAGATTTTTGCATTATTTCAAATAAATTCTTTAAGAAAAAAAAAAAAAGACAGTTACAGTGTTTGCAACTTTTTTGACAGTGAGAAAAATCCAAACGAAAAATGGAATAGTCAGAACATCTATGTTGATTTTATTTTCGAAAATTCTAAGAGAAACCAGTAGCAATGGATTAGTGGGTTATTTTGGACTTTGTCGGTTGCCCGTCGGGAGCCGAAGATGACGGCGACTGTTTCAGCGATGGGGGTGTATGTGGCTCCCCAGCCCAAAACTGGAAACATACACGCACCTTCAAGTGTCACAGACATGAGCTGTTGGGGATTATTGTCCTGTGCCTTTTATCCTTGGCGACGGCCAAACATAATTGTTTGTTCCTTTCGAAAACAACCGCTGCTGTGGAGGTAGGAAGTCTACAGGTTCCTCTATTATTTGCAGAGGCCTCTAGCTCCTGCAGTTTCAAGGTGCACGACCGGAGCTTGTTCTTTAAGTGTGTGTGTGTTGGGGAGGGGGAGGGGGGGGGGGGCGGATGGGGAAGGAATGGATCCTGAGAGCGATTTTTTAAATGCATGAACTAGGACTTTTTAAGCTTCAAATTCTTATTCAACATAGTCTAATTAAAGGAAAAGTGTGAAAAGAATATGTTTGTAGCCGGTTGCCATGACAACACTCCCATCTTGGATTTTATGTCTTGAAAATTAGCTATTTTCAAAAGCCTAAGGTCCCTTGACTATTCAATATAATCGTTTGGAATTCGGCACAATAATGAAATAGCTCTACATAAAATATAACATGCATTCGTGTTTGGGTTATATGCCGTACGACGTTTGTCATATTTTGCTTTTAAATATATGGATTGACGGATCTGTATATTTCTCAATTTTTTGCAAAATATCAACCTTTCTCTTGAAAATGTGAATAAAATTTAGAAACAAAGATGCATATTAATGAAACACATGCCATGGTGAATATATGTTAGAAATTTCAGGTCAGTTACTTCATAAATAAAAAAGCCTAAGGTAAAAAAGTGGAAAAAATAAACGTTCATTTTGAGAAAATCGCAATAGAATTTTCATAATCTTTGCATATAAATTCCTAATGGTGCCATATTGGTGACGTTTTGGAGCATGAGCAGATCTCTGGGCCCAAGCGGCATTATTCTCATGTCGGAAGAGGTCAAAGTGTCTGAAAATAGAAGAAAAAAGAGTTTGATATTCTGATCCCAAAACCACGCTTTCGGGATCTGACCCCTCCCCTCCTCGCCCCCACCTCTTTTCCTCTTTAGGCGTGTCCTTGTACCGCAATCTGGTTCTCCTTCACCTCCGTGAGCCTAGCTTGAGCTCACCATACATGAGCTGTTTTGGAATAAGGCAGTTGTCCATCAGCTACCACCATCAGTCCATCGCAGCTGCGCCTTCAGTAATAGCAATTCGATGCTTGTCAAGCCAGATTTGTCCAGTACCTCTTGGTTTATGACTTTGTCTTGCCAACGAATGCCCATGATCTTGCGTAGTTATCTCATGTGAAACTGTTCGAGCTATTTGGTGTGCTTTTGGTACAGGCTCCAAGTTCACATCCATATAACACTGATGAAAGGTCCACGGTCTTATATATCTTTACTTTTGTCGACACTTTCATACCTTTCTGCTGGAGAACTTTTACGCGCTATCTTCCGAGGGCTCAACTGGTTTTCTGGATCCCGTGAGTGATCTGGTGTACAGAGATCCATCTTGGGAGCTGTTGTCAAAGTGCTTGAAATTCTGCACTCACTTCAACTGAGCTCCATGGCTGGGGCTTGACTGTGTTTGATACGACTTGGACCAATACCTCCGTTTTTCCCAGACTGGTATTACCCGAACAGCTAAGGCTCCTGCGAGGTGATTTACTATGACTTCAAGGTGGTCTTCCGTGTGTGCCATGAGAGTACAGTCATCGCAAAGAGCACTCCAAGGATGAATCTCTCTACCATTTAAGTCCGAGCAGTGGAACGGCGAAAGTCGTACACAGGTCCATCCAGGCGGTATTTGAGGAATATGCCAAAGTCCAGGTCCTTCACCGCGTAGAACAGGAGTTGTTTGAAGAATATTGAAGGGGGTGGGGACACAGGCCTACTGCATTCCATCTGAAATGCTAAAAGGTGCCGTGAAGCCCCCATCGGAAGAACTTGTCCTATCATGTTGTCGTGGAAGAGCTATATTATGCTGATGAACTTAAGCGAACAGAAAAGTTTCGTCAGTATTGTCCATAAAGCTTCCTTGTTGGCGGTATCGAAACGTTTTTGTGAGATCTGTGACCGCTGCGTATAGATCCATATGCCGCTCAATACATTTTTCCTGGATTTGTTGCACGACAAGCACCATAGGTCATTGCGGAAGCCAGACTGTGTTTCAGGAAAATTGCTCTCAGAGATATTTGTGGTGAGCCCGCTGAGGAAGATACGAGCAAGTAAGTTTCAAGCGATGAAGAGGAGGGAGATCCCTCTGTAGCTACCACCATCAGTTTTGCTCCCGTCATACTTGTATAGAATCACAATAGTGGCATCCCTGAGATCTGCTGGCATGACTTTTTCGTGCCAGATGGTCACATGGACGTCGTGAAAACTTTGGAAGCAGTACTACCAAGAACTTTATAGACTTCTGGATGAATACCATCTCTTCCAGGCACTTTTCCGCAGTGATGATTCTTTCTCAGTGGGTGTCAAGGTCCTCTTGTACAAACTTCTGCTGTGTCTGCTGCAGGACTTCATGAGCAATAGTAGATGGCTTGTTGAGAAGTTGGTCGAAGTTCTCTTTCCATCTTGTGCTGATTCCTGCATTGTCCTTAATAATGATGGAGGAGTCAGCAGAGAGCAGAGGAGCTATTCATCCTTTCGAGAGACCATAGATAGCCTTGATAGTACTGAATAGCTTATTGGAGTTGTTTACAGCATAAAGCTGTACCTCCTTGACTTTCTTCTCCCACCACCGGTCCTGCATGGCGTGAAGTCGACAGTCTGACAGCTCTTGAATCAGTCCCGACGTGAAGAAAAGTTGGGGTAGTTTTGCCAATCCATGTAGGCTTTCCTTGTTTCATCAATAGTGTCAGCACGGCGTCGTCGTGTTCATCAAACCAGTCTTGATGAAATCTCTTTTGTATATCTAGGGCTGTTCTTGCCATGTCTGTGACTATCTTTTTAAAGTGATTCTACTTCTCCTCAGATCTATCTGATAGTGGACGTCGCGATCTAAGCTGGTCTTCTAGACAGATTGCTGATATCTGTCCCACAGGAATCTAGTTGTGCTGAAGACTCCTTTGATGAGCTTTGCACGTTTACGGTGGGAAAGGACTTCTCGGATGTTGAGCTTGGTTCTTACAAGCCGATAGTCCATTCAGCAATCTGCACCACTCATTGCTTTGGTGACAAGAACATCGCTGCAGTCAAATTGGCGAGTAATGATGTAAACAACGAGATGCCACTGTTAGATCTTGGTTGCATCCACGTCGTTTTGTTCTTATCAGCCTGCCTGAACGTCGTATTGATTATCAGCAGGTTGTTTTCTGCACATTTGCTCAGTTGAAGGAGACCGCTGCTTTTCATGTTCCCAGCTCCATGTTTGCCTATCACACCTTTCCACTGGTCGAGGTCACTGCCAACTTTGTATGCGATTGGTGTGATACTGTCCAGGTATAAAACAAAAAGAGTTGCTCTTGCAACTGTGATAAGTTCACAATGGCAAGCTGAGCAGCTTAGGAGTGAACGAACACGGCATTCAGTTAGCAAACCATTTAGTCTCTGCTTCTCCTGACATGAAAGAAAGTAATCCATGCCTTCAGTCTACTTTTTCACTTTATTTTCTTATCTGCTTTTTATTTCTCCAACATATCGTGCATGCCGTTGGCAACTTATTTATGAAGATCTTTCTCACGTAAATTTCAAAACACTAAGAGAAAGCAGTATTTCGTAGGGCGGTTCCTTCTGAATGACTGGGTCTGCTTTTCTGCTTTTTTTCTATTACTGTTTAAAAATTGTTTACTTACTTAAATCATTTATATGATATTTTAATTTGTCATGTACAGGGGTTCCTTTGTTACTATCGAAACTGACAAACCCCGAAACCGTCATTAATATTTAAACTTTTTGTAACACAATACGGCATATTTTTATTCGTGAAAATCTGCAAATTTGAGAGCCCTACTTCAGTTGATTGCCATAATACATTTTTACCACAGTAATCTAAGTAGAGTGCAAGTGCATTAACCAGGAAAAATAACATGAATTTCGAGAAATGCAATTTCCGAGCTGAAATTTTCCTTGATTTCAAATTCGATTTATCTTCATGAATGTCTCATAAACGTTTGGGAAGAATTTCAATATATATGCTCCTTCTAAGGTTTCAGGGGGCGTCAACATTTTAAATTTGACGGCTTGAACGATAATGGCCACCTAAGTCATCTTATTTTCAACAGTAATAGAAAAAAGGAATTTCCGCCATTCACCGTTTGTAAAACATGACTCAAAAAGTATATTATTAAGCTGACATAAGGGAGGGGGGGGGAGGGGGGGAACTCATATTTTTGCCATTTTGGCTCAAAATATCGAGTCTAAGATAACACTATATCCTTAAACCCTTTCTTGATCTAACTATATACGAAGGAACGTTTTCAGTGCTTTTTCTGCCTCAAAAATGCAATTGGAAACACAAGGGTATGCCCAATTTTCGACGTCAGTGACATATAAGTCTACAGTTTTGATCGTCTTTGAACAGTTCTCAGTCATATATTTCTCACAGGAAGTATAAAAGGTTCGGTATGTATGAAAAGGAAATTTTCTCCTCTTTCTCAAAGAGACGTTGGAAAATGTCCCAGATATACTATTTATATCTCAGAGCAGGTAAACGGAGACGATTTCAACTATTTGATCTAGTTTTTCTCATTACTATTCATTGATCGTTCAACTCCCACGTTCATTGGCGCAACACTAGTCTGCCTTGACCGACCATTCACCGCCGGCTTGACACAAAATTTTGATTGGCCGCTGCAGCGTGGCAATGACCTCTGAATCCAGACATAGAGTGTAGCATCCACGCCTGCATTTATCATGTTTTATGGTCTCTTTGTTCACTCACACTAATTACAATTTTGATCGCATCTGTGAATGTATTGCATCTGTGTTAACTGGTAGGCAAATACTAAAACATTTGCACTGTTCCCGGATTGCTTGAGTGGAATCACTGTGCGATCACAATGGCCTTTTCAACTGTAGCGCTCATGCTATTTTGGCATTGTTTATCATCGATTCTCTGCACAGGCAACTGTTTGTAAGCTTAGACTACTCATAAGTAAGCCTAGATAGAAGCAGAGTAAACATAGAGATAACTTGGCAAAGGCTAGGCAGGCCTCAGGGGCCCAAAAAAAGTAGAAGAATCGTATTCCACGGGATCAGTATACAGTAGTTATAGCTACCAAATGAATTACGGAGTATGGATGCATTGCTATTTTTGTGTTATTAGAACGTACCTATAGTAGGCGCTCAAAGATTGCTTCAATTTTTGTAACCCGCATCGGGTGCCAAAATCAAGGATGATCAACAAACAGCAAGTGCGATAGAAACTGGGATATTCATGGCCACAGTACCTTAAGAGGCTGCATACCTGTAGACATTGTATACTGGCTACAAATTATTCATCACATCTTTGGGGCTATATAGCAGCACTTTGGCATTAAGTTAAGTTTAGGGTGAAAGAGTTGGCTTCTGGACTTTGACATATGTACAGCCATCGCTTATTCTTAAAGTGTGGCACAGGAAAGTCTCGAATTACATTGATTTCATGAATCTGTTTCGGTATCGAATTCAATATAGTCTACCATTCGACTAAAACATGTGTCCATAATGACTTAATTGTATCCCTGTATTGCCAATATGTGTAAATTTTCAAAATCAGGCTACATCCGAAACCAGCTATCTGTCTTATGCCAAAGTGTTATCTTTTTTTTTTTGTTGTTTTTTCTTTGGTTTCCATACCTCGTGAAAATCTAGGTCTTTCATTAACGTGAGATGTAGATCTAGATCTAACTAGGCAAGGGCCTCAAGCACATACAGAAACCGACGAATTTCTGGTGCCAGAAAGTCGTGAAGGATACTAAAGGCAAGGACCAGACTCGCATAGTTTTATTTTTTACATTTACGTCGTCTTCAGTCTGACTCGCCCAAAAATCTCTTGCCAGTTTTCTCCACCTCTCACGAATTTCACCCAGGTTCAGAGTTTCACGAAGTCCGTCCACTTTCGGATTTTATCTTCTTATCTCTTGCGCTGCCTGGCTCGCCTTCTCTGTCCATGCCAAGTGCCTAATGAGATATTGTGGCAAGATTAGATGTTCGTGTCACAAAACCATGGCTGCATCATTTCAATTTCCTTCTCTGAACTGTTGTAAGAATATTCTTGTACGGACCTTGTCTGACTGGTCTTATTCTCCTCCTTACATCTGTGTTATGACATGATCTTTGTGCATGATGCTTAGTAGTTTCCGAAAGTATCTATTTTTTGCAGCTTTTAATCTCTTTTTTAAGTCTGCGTTAAGGGTCTATGATTCAAAAGCATATACTGATATTGCACAAGCAATTGCAAACAAACAACGATAACGTCATAGCAATAAAAACATTACAGTGGCATGGAAATTCAAGTAACAAAAGAATTCTGAATATGAAAATGAAATATTATGAACGGTTGTCAAAGATATCAGTACCAAGTGAAAATCTTTCAGACCAAGAGAACGGTGCCGATCTGGCTACATTCTCGAGATTTGGCCACCAAACCGTTAAATGATTGTCAATTTTTCATTTCATTTATTACTTATTTATTTTTAATTAGAACAAAATACATACGGTCAGCAAGAACGATGAACAACGTTGATGTTTGAAGGGGAGACAGACTGAGAGAGAGAGAGAGAGAGAGAGAGAAGGGAGGATGGTGGGAGTAAAGCGGAAACAATCAGTGAGAGAAGAGAGAGTGGAATTGAAAGACAGGCACAGAGAGAGACAGAGGAAAATAGACTTAAAAGGAGAGAGAATAGAAAGGTGACGTGAAAAGAAGAAAGGACAGAGTCAATGCAGGCCTGCCTAAGCAATATGGTGATTAGCTGCATCTATTTTTAACTGAAACATTTCCTCTGAGTCTGCAACGAAAATTGATGAGAAAAATCTTGGATATATACAACAATCGTCCTTTCAACCCCTGAAGCAGAGACTGATTCTGTACTTCCGATTCATGAGTAAACGATTACTTTATGGCTGAGTCCCTTGGAAACAAACCAGATACAAATCGCCGCTTTTGTTTGCTACCGGATAATGGGCTTCAGGCTTTACTGGAGCCGGAATAACAAAATTGCGTGATGGGTCAAAATTAAGGAAAGGATGAAATTCTCAAAATTATCGGCTTGAAACCAAAGATGAAAATGACTGAAATTGTTTTAACTGGCAGGGTGATGATCTTTTCTTCTTCTTTTTTTTTTCTTTTTCGGTCAGGGTTTAGAATTATAGTTCGCCAATCCACTTTTATTTCTTTGATTTCCCCTTACTCTTCTCCACTTCTTCGAAGCCGAAACAGAGTTACACTTCACTTTAGTATTTCCTTTAAAACAACAAACTCAAGAATTACTATCTTTGACAGTGATTGGAAGATTTTCATTGAGAAGAAAAAAAATATTCCAATCATGACTTCGAACTGGCAAACTGACGTCATCTCGGACCACCATCGATCTCAATCTCCTAAACAAAATGAGAACGGAAATTCCCCTGGGATGAAGATTTGGTGATCGAGGAAAAGAGGGAAGGGAAGGCGACAGGATAAGAAAATGGAAGCGGGGCATGGAAATATATGTGTGAGTAGGGGCTGTAGGTGGGATTTTCGGTCCTAATATACATCGAATAATCTGAGAAGAGGAAATTAGTGCAAAGGGAAATGGTCTGAACTCTTGTTATGGAAGTTCAATGCCTTGTATAGAGATTGACTGTAAAAGATGAGCAAGTCAGGCACAAATAAGGTCGGAAACAAAATCATCTACGTGGCTGAATCATCAGGAAGAGGGAATATTAACCAAAGTGCACCCTTCCTCTGGAGTTTTCCTATTTTTAGTTGTTAGCACTCTTGGCATCTACGGCAAGTCGCTTAACTTAGAAGACTGAGCTAAAAAGACTGTAGGCACTTTCTCATTATATGCGCACACCGTGCAACATTCAGTTATGTACACGTACATACAAATATTTATAGAGAGACTTTTGAAAGCAAACAATGATGACATGTCTGCTTAATGATTAGTAAACAATTGCATGGCCCAGGTCAGCAAGGACTGCTTCGCACTTCCGATATCTGTTCCATGCATACTTACTAGCTGAGATGAACCATTATAATTGGAACTATTTTTCGTTTGCACGACCAATCTTTATGGTCCCTTGTTTCATTTATCTTTGGTGTCCTGGAATGGTTTCCACTCAAATATCCCTGGATCTGACTCAGTTCAACCAGTGTTACAACTATATAAATAAAGCTTGTTTACAATGGTCAAAAGTGCCTAAAAGTGTAACATCTTTGTATTCTATACACAGTAAAAATTGTCTGCAGTTTTAGAGCCATTTGCTGTAAACACCATCAATTTACTGTATAATTTACTGCAAGATTTGTTTGCCGTCATTTTACGGCAAACGTTTGGCCTTTTTTTTTTTTCGTGCCAACTTTTTGTCGAATCGTAACCCAAAACACATTTTACAGCAAGACAACTTTTTGCTATAACTTTACGGCATAACTTTGGCATTTTTGGTGCCAATATCTGGCCATATATTTACTTGAAAACTTTTTAAAGTATAGCTAACATAGTAGCTTTGAAATTTAGAGATTTTCACGAGGAAACGTACCGTGTTGTGTTTTGAAAAGTTAAAATGTTAACGGCAGTTAGGAGTTCGCAAATGTTTATGGTAACAAGAAAACCCTTTATACAAATTAAACTATCACATAAATGATTCAAGTAAACAAATTCAAAAAAAAAAAAAAAAGAAAGATAGGCCTAGGAAGAAGAAGCAGAAAAACAGATGCAATCACAAAAAGGAAGGAAACCGGAATCCTACGAAAACTGGTTTCCCTTATAAGTGTTTTGAAATTTATGTAAGAAAAACCTTCATAAATAAGTCACTGACAGCATTCAAAATATGTTGGAGAAATAATAGGGAAAAGGATGTTGAACGAAGGGAAAGGGAAGTGGATAAGATGGGTTGAAGGCTTGAAATAGTCTCTTTTGTGTCAGGAGAAACTTAGTCTAAATAATTAACTAATTGAAAGCCGTCTTAGTTCACTCCCAGCCTGTCATTTTGAATTATCAGTTTAAATTCTGTATGAACAACTCTTTTCGATTTATGAACCTGGGACTGAAAAAGGTCAGTGGGAAAGGAAGAAGAAGAGTGAGTGATAAATACAGTTTTCATACTCAGGTTTATAAAAGTGCTCTAAATATGTAGTAATTATGTTAAAACAAAAACCTATTAAATCATTACTACTAGCTTGTATTAGAAACTTTAAAATTTAAAATCAACTTTGGCAAAACATAAACGCGCTGACCTTCTACAATATGGTTAAGGTTTTTCTGTCTGACTATAATAGTTGTAAAAAACTGTAGCTTCATTTTCAAGCGATGTACTTGAAATTATGCAGAATGTTTCCTTAAACACCAAGGTACCTCTGCGTTTTTGATGTATGTTTGCAGTGTTTGCAAAAATCCAATTTGTTCTGTGAAAAAGGAGTAAGTATTTCGTGAACTACAATGTTGATATGCCTGTGAATCTATTACTGTTAAAGACAAACTACAAAAGTTAACTACAATGTTGATATGTCTGTGAATCTATTACTGTTAAAGAGCAAAAGCAATGCATATATTTACTGTAAGTTGGGCCATAGACATAGGTAAAATAAAAAAAAAATCATTGAAATTGACACTGATCTTGCATTCCAAAGCCACGTTTTTAATTTCGGGATACAAAATCAGCAGTAATTGTGCTCCACTTTCAACATGCCAGTGCTAATTTTAAAGATTAAATTGTCTATTCCTCTTAGTGCGCGAAAACAAGTTCCAT
>JBCEWB010153232.1:0-10632 GCA_039654565.1 Peronia peronii
TATCTATCTATCTATCTATCTATCTATCTATCTATCTATCTATCTATCTATCTATCTATCTATCTATCTATCAATCATTTGCAGGCTATGGAAATGTCCATTAATCTGACCAGATCGTGTAAATGGATTGGCAATTATGAAGTAATAGTATACTCTAATTCTTTTTCTTCTATTTGTGATCGGTGCTTGACAATCTTAGTTATAGCTTACTTTAACCCATTAAGTTTATGAATAACATGCTGTTTTATATGTATAACGGAACAACAAAACTCGCTTTAAAAATAATTATAAAATCTCGACCTCTGAAGGTCTGCCTAACAGTAATTTTGCTATTTCGTTGTTGCTTTGTTGTGATTCTTGTTTTACACATAAAGGAAAACAGTGATATTCTCGACGCAAACTATCGAAAGAATAACTTGAGCAGTTATCCCTGTTGTTTTGTCCTTTTTTTCTGAGCAAAATAAAGAATAAATAAGCGGTCCTCCACCTACACACATTCCCTAAATGTTACGATTGCCAAGACATTTGGAAATTCTTAGACCACTGAAGTGGCGGCCATGAAGAAACAGTTTTCCTTGAAAACTAGTCAATTTGACGGCTTGTTAGTGATAGTTGTATATTTGGAATATCTGAGCATTCCATGACCTTCTTGCTATGCTTTTGTTAAATTCAGAATTGGAATGATTATTCACTAACCTATGTCCTTCCCCTTCTTCTTCCCTAATTCCTCCCCCTCTTCTTCTTTCCTCTCCTTCTTCCTGCTCTTCTTCATTTACTTTTCTCCTCTTCTTTTTCTTTTTCTTCTGTCTTTCTGTCTGGCTCCTGTTGGTCTTCTTTTTCTTGATTTTCCTTTTCATTTTTCTTTCATCCCGTCCTATAGTTCGCATCAGGCAGGGCCGGGGGGAGACGACCGCTCCCTGCCTAGTCAAAGCATTGAGAACACCATCAGCGGATGGAAACGCGCTCGCTCACAAAAAGAAAAAAAAACGTTTTACTCAGAGTCTTATGCCAACGAAGCACGGTGAGTAGAGGCGCTTGCTAGTTTGGAAGCGTGAAACGCGCGTGGCAGGCCAGCCGCTGGTGGGGTGCGCGTATGTTCGTCGTTGGGCCCAGACCTGCGGAAATACTACGAAAATCACGCTGTCAGTCACCGGCGGGATAATACAGGGTTATTGCTCTTTGTGTTTATTCTCCGCTGACACCTCTTTGTAAAGCCCTACGAAGAGTTTCACACGACAGAAGTCATTTCATATCGGATATATCATTTGTATTTTCCAGTGAAGTGAATGGAAAGACAGAATTGGAGTCACTGCTTTCTGTATGATTGATTACTGGTTAAAAAAAAAAAAAAATTCAAAGCAACTGACAAGTATTACAAAAGTAACATGTTTCCTTCTACATTTTCAAGTGCTTGAACGTGCATACTGGATTACTTATGGTATCATGGAATACAAGTGTATTATTATCTTTTTTATTTCTCTTTCATAACTGAATTATTCTAAATTGCAACATCAAAAAGTGTTGTTGTTTGTTGTTTTTTTTATATCCTGTAGTAATGACACTGTTGATTCCGATAGATTGTGAACAGGCCTAGAAATAAAGAAAAAGGGTTGGTTGTGTGGAAAAAAAAAAAGTTCTAAATAAATTGAATGTAAATTTGTCCTAATTCATCAGCATAGAACAATCTCGAAACTTTGAAAGTGTCATGAAAAGTTTTGTTAAGACCAAAAAAAAAAAGTGTATTTTAAATGGTGAAAAAATCTGAAACGTTTTTAGCTGTATAGGTCTGAAAGTCGCTCGTTTTAAGTGACACGGAAAATAATACATAAAATATATAAACGTTCTTAAATTTTTTATATGTGTGTATTAAATATAGTGTCGCATTTTATATATTATAATTTGTAATAGAATGTATCAAAATTAATAGTAAGCCGCTGATTTTATAATAAATTCAATGTTTTCCATAAGTTTCACGTGTATTTATGAATTCACACATGTCTTTCTCAATGAACGACAGCGACCACAGCATAGATTGCCTCATCTGTGTCATCCGTTAACATAACTTTAAAGACTCGGTATAGAATTTAAGCTTATGAGAGGCTGGCATTCTTTTCAACGGGAATCAGTGGCTTACATGCTATAACAATTACTGCTACTCATTGTAATACCCAGCTACTATAACCAGTGCCAGGTTAGCGTCGTGATTCCATAATACCACTACACAATTACATCCACTCAACCGAATCCCTCTGTGTTCGGTCATCGTTGATCGCAATGCTCCAGGTATGGCTATTATAGTTATAGAATAACGAATGACCAAGCCCCCGTCATTAGGCCCACCGTGGCAAATTAGAGCGAGCCTGTGTGATTGTCACGGACAAATGAACACACCCGATTAGGACTATGCCAATTATTTTTCTTCGAGAAATCGAAAATAGAGACATTGTGAATGAGGGGACGAACATAATATTATACGGTAAGGCACGGAATGAGTTAAAAGCCACACAATAGAATCCGCAGACGTTCTGTGAGACAGAAGACTGGATGTAGAAATAGGACGAATTATTTGGTCTTTGAGGACTCTCTGGTCTTTTTTTTTTTCCTTCCTATGTTTTCTGGGGAACAAATACTGGGTTCCTATGCCAAACGCCGCTGACCAAGGCCCACTTCTACAGCCGACAGCTAGATTGTTGATTCTTTCAACACAGCACAGGAAGATGAGACACTGAATGATGTTAGGACTGAATTCTTTTTTTTTTTTTTCTGTTGCAATCTTTTCCTGAAAATAAAGTCCAATGTATACAAAAAGAAATAGGCAGCAATAGCTGACTACCTTTATAATGTGACTGAGTGAACTGAAATAGTTGTGCTGAATGCTGACTTGCCCTAGACGTCGTGTCCTTGCAAATGATTTCTCTTAAAGAATAAACCTTTCTGTGGAAAGCTGTGGCCAACACTGTTCTATCGGTATTTTTTGAAAAAGAAGGTGTCAGAATATGAATATTTTAAGTGATAATACATTGTTGTCATTTTCATATCACATTATTGCTATTATTGTTATGATTATTACTAATAATAATGTTATTATTATTTGTGGATAGAAATGTTTAAACTCAAATACTTTTGAATTCTATTGTTTAACTAATGAAGGTTAAATTTTGATTCTGATGCACAGTTACCTTTTCAATGTGTTAATACTGACACACTGGGCAAAAGCAAAGTCTGTCGTGTTTCTATGAAAATGACACCAACAACAGGGGTATGTGGAAAACTTGTTAGATGATGACAGACTGTGCCAAAATCTACACTATATTATATTACTGACCTGAACCGTTCATTAAAAAAAAAATTTCCTTTCCACATACCTACGGGATTCAAACCGTGTTACCGCACAGAGAGGACGGTCATTGAATCTATAGTCAGTGAGGACTGCCGTTTGTTTCGTTAAATTCTTGAATGTGGATAATGGACAATTGATGTGAAACGACATCATTCCGTGTGGATGAAGCCTACACAATGGATATGCTAATTCTGCTCCTGATTCTCGTGTCAGTTTTGGTACCCTATACCTACAGCTTGGGAGAACCTCAAGATGGTGAGTAGTGAGCCTTTGCTTTGTGTCACACAAGACTCTTCCTTGTCATGGTCTAAACCAATGTGTATATGCACGTAACCCATGATATCACATTTGTGTACTGTTTCATGATATTTTTCCTGTTTGCAAAAACATGCCGAGTTGTTCCGCCCTGTTATGCTCCATTATTGCCAGTTATGCTGAGATCTGTCTTAGCAAATTTTTTCAAGGATTCAAAGACACCAAAACATTCAAGGCTGGCAGAACAGTTTGAGAAATCAAAAAAAAAAAGTTTGATGAACTAACAACACTAATTCTCTGATCAGTCTTATTAAGGAAGGTCCATAGGTAGAGACAAAACGACAATGTTTTCCGATATGGCATCCATTTTGTCTCTACAGCCTGTAACACACCTGATTTGCTAAATATTTATTCGTAAATTTTCCTTTCCTAGGAAATATCTTTTACGAAATGATAAAATCCTGGCATTTGTCCTTTATAATATTCCTTCTTTGGATGGCAATTATCTCATCTCTCTTTGTGTGTGTGTGTGTGTGTGTGTGTGTGTGTGTGTGGTTGGGGGGGGGGGGTTCAGATCCCCCAAATCCTATTCTACCTCATCCCACCCAATTCAAACGATTTTTTCTTTCTTTTTTTCTTTCTTCTTTCTTTCTTTCTTTCTTTCCTCCATCCGCCGATCTCATGACATTGATGTGATCGCATTTTTTTTTCAGCTTTATTCGTTTCCCGATTTTTCCTGTAACGAAGGCCTTGGTTGTAATTATAGCTCTTGTCAGCAAAACTACGATAATTTTTTTTAATAAAAACTTTGTTTTGACAGATTCTTTCATAGAAGCCCCAGACCGAAAACAATCATTAAGTTGTCTCGATATAAAAACAAGAATCCAACTACTTGAAAAGACGATATGAACAGCAATAGCAATCATAAATGAACATTTTCGAATATCTGTTGCAGATACCTTCTTTAATGACAATGTACCTTCTCGCCCACTCTAATGATTTCCATGGACCATAGATATGTGTATTCCAAAATTCCTACTTCTGGCTTCCAGCACTCTGTTCTTTCTTTATAGTTAGTCGCATGCCTTTAAAAGATATAAAATCACAAAGATAATGATTACATATGAAACTTTCTTTCACTAATTTAAATAAAGTTATTTCATATTGTTCTTCCATACCCACTTCCTCTCTCTTTTCTTTTTGAATTTATATATTATAGTATGTTGCCTTTAATACCGATAGCATAACTAAATTTATTATAATATAAAAACTAGTAACTAGCAAAAAAATTCAACATTCCTATCTTCTTAGGCAGGCTATCTGCAGCGGCAGGTACATTTATATATGTACCTACATTACTTCCCCCCCCCCCCTCCAATTTTTTAATTTTTTTTTTTTGAGGGGGGGGGGGAGGGGGGATCTCTTTTTCACTCTTGAAGTATCCATTTTTGAAAACTGTTGGGCAAAGTTTCTTTCAACACCGCGGGTTTAATATTGTACGTATTGGTTACCTTTCTGGCACGCCTCGTGAGCAACCTTTCCATGCCTGTGTGAGCAATCGTGCCAGTTTTAACTCTTCACAGCCCAACTACGTCCAGCAAGCATGACAAACGCAAAACAAAAAACGAGAACAAAAACATTAAAAAAAAACAACAACAAACAAACACAAAACCATTCCTGAGTCCGATCTCTCAGCGTCTTCAGAAAACGGCGAAAAAAGAAAGGCTATCGTTAACTGAATACTGTTTACATATAGTCTTTGACAACTATTGTTATACAACTTGATTATATTTTTTTACCTCGATCCTGACTGTCATTTAATAGTGCGTTCGGCGCAATGCGACCGTAATTGGAGTGATGTGCAGTTAAATAAAAATCAATCCCCGATATCCATCAGATGATGCAGTGTGATGCTCAAAGAGAAGTACTGGTGTGATTTTTTTACAATGTCAAATCAAACAGACCACAAAATATCTAAGGATGTTTTGGTATTTTCTCTTTTTTCATCGTTTCCCGAAGACTCAGAAAGATCGGACTCAAGAATGGTGTTTGAATCTGGGATCTAATCAGTCCCAGAACAGTTGTCATCCTTAATGGTCTTTTGACAGAAATGGCCCTGGAGACGCACTGCTAAACATAATCTGCTCACCCGCGAGGTTCGTGGCGTACATCTAGCTATAACCCGACTTTCCACCTGGTCGTAAATATTGTCTTTTACTGCGGCAAACAGAGAAAGATAAAATCCATGTGCTTCAAATAAACTGTTCATATTAATAGCTCGGGTGAGAATCATAGCGCTGTAACAGGTGATCTGAAATCTGTTTTGCATCTGTAGTAACAATTTGTCCGACTCTTTGTTCTATGTCTGTCTCTCTCTCTCTCTCTCTTTCTCTCTCTCATTCTCTCTGCCTCCTTTTCCTCCTCTCTCCATGTCACAAATTTCTACTTCTCTAGTCTCTTCCACTGATTCCGATAATATTCTCTTTTTTTTTAAATAGGTGATGATCTTCTTTGCAGTTAAAAACAGTACTGTTATATTAATGTCATGACTACTTTTTTCCCATAATGTCAGTACTACTTTTTTCCCATATCCCACCACTATTATCAGCAACATCAGTATGGCAATAATAATCACAACATCAACAACAATCAATGCTACACCTATACATATTGCTAAGATTTGCCATACCACAGCTCTTGCCTAATTTTTATCTACTTTTGCCATGTCCCTCTTTTTATCTATTTGTTTCGCATATTTATTTATTCATTTTTCGTCCTCTGTTTTTTACAAATTGTTATTGTTCTAGCTGCAATTATTTTCTTACATCTTCTTATTTCCTCTGATTGTTTCCTTACAGGTTCACAGAAAAGAATAATAACCCATGCACGCTATGCAATGTTTTGTCTAATGCAACTTTGAACCTTCAGCACTAAGTTTTCTAACCGTTCAAGGCTTTGTTCAGCATTCATCCAGCAGGGTTCTGACTCTGAAGGAAAACCAAGATCTGCGAGTCGCGGCTATGTAGCCTGCACGCACGTGTTGAATAATTCAGTCCGTGTAATGAGAAGTACAGAAGCAAAGTACTGTATCTGGATTTTGAGGCTTTTGGGCCATTCGTCAATGTGAACAGAGTCACTGTATTTTTACTACTATTTTGCGCCATAAATGCCTACCACTGCTTTGATTTTACTGGAATGCATTGCATTGTATGGAGGTATTGTGCTCTTATTATAATTGTTATAATGTGCAAACCTCTGGTCCGTGTAAAAAGCTGGCTTATTTTCTGCAGTATTGCGTAATAGCATTAGGTTGTATTAATTATGATCACATAATTCTAGTGTACTAAGTTTCCTGATGACGAAACAATTTCGATGCATCATGCTGTAAAGTATTAGTTGTAGCCAGTATTTTTATTGTCATCTTTGTTGTTATTTAATTAATTATTTTGGGCATGCCAGGTATTTCAATTTTATAAATGAAAACAATAATATGCAAGCGTAAGAGGATATCTTCTACAGATGTCATCTCAGGTTATTTGTTGTTGTTATTGTCGTCGTTTTTGTTGTTAATGTCGTCGTTTTTGTTGTTGTTGCTGCTGTTGTGTTGTTGTTGTTGTTGCTGTTGTTGTTGTTGTTGTTGTTGTTGTTTAACCGGCCCCTGTATTCATGATTTCCAGCTCACTTCTGCAATAAACCTAATATAGAATTTGAGCAGGAACAAGATCATGATCTCATAGTCAATTCTGGCAGATTCGGGGTACTAGTATACTAGAGGTGGATTGGTAGTTTGACAAAGGTTTTCTTCTTTTTTTTTTTTTTAAATGAAATTTATAGTCCCATTTTGGGAAATCGAAATTCATAATCCGAAAATCAATTTCTTGATGCCTCATAATACTACCTTTCATTTAATCATCAAAGACACCATCACGTTCCCTTAATCTTCCACAAATACCATTAACAACATCAGTGCAGCAAAAATGACGACAAAATCAGTAACAAATTATGATGTACTGCCAGAAATGCCATGCCATAGATCAGTCTCACTAAGACAACAATAGTTGTGAGGTTTTTCTTTGTTTGTTTTTCTTCTATTTTTTTTTTTTTTGGGGGGGGGGATGTTGTTGTTGTTGTTGCTGCTGTTGTTTTGTCGTGTTTTTCTTTTTAAAATGCTAAGCCTATCTTGTAAGTTTTCCTTTTTTTTTCTGTGAAGCTTTAGCTTGGTGTGAACCTTAATTTCGTATATTGTGAGATATTGTGAGATATTATATTCTGATAAAATGACAGCAAGCGACTTGTGCTCATTTTTGCCATTAAAAAAGACTTGGATTAGCACTTTATTGAATTCTGTAGTTTTAATTTGTAATAAAATTTTTGTTCGATGAGTCAGCACTACTGCCTGTCGCCCCTTTCCTACCTCCGTAGATATTGTAGGCAATGTAGTATGTGTAAGTAAAGACAAACTATGTTGAATCGATCTAGCAGCAATTTTTCAGAGGGCCACAAGATCACAAAGTCGGAGTTTCTGTGCTTAGATCTTAATACGCTTTATTTTGTCCATGCCATGCGTTGTAGGCGTTTGTCAAACCGCTCCTATTACTCCCACTGCCCGTGAGGAAACAACGCTGACATGAAGTTCAGTATGTCAAATCATAGGCGCTCAATTCTGTAATCCGACCAGAACAATGCGGCCTCAGGTAACGGTCCGCCTGGTGGTCTTTTCATGTGCCAAGTCCAGCCACATCGTCTTATCTCCAACAATCTTCGATCTCCACCTAGATCCTGTAACCCTCTTAACTTGGTCTGGGGGCCGATCCTTGGATGTGGTGGTAGCAAAGGGAGCTGTGCACACTGAAGCCCAATACGTTGTTGTGGTGATCTCGATGTAGCAAATTATTGGAAAGGTTAGATCTTTACAACAAAGCGTGCGATGATATTTCAGTGTTAATATTCTAATGTACATAGACTGGGACCAGTGCTATGCAAATAGTGAGACATTGGATCTGTAGTAAATTCTGCCCGAACAAAATGACACAAAACAACAACCAGCACACTAATGTATTTCTGTAACAATGTCGTAAACAAGCGGCATATCTGCCTTCAAAGCATCGCTTGATCCCGCTTCCAAATGCACCAAAGGTGTTCGTGACAAGAATTTCTTTTGCTGTTTTCTTCTATTCAGTTATTGCCACTACCGTGAACAATCTTCCGTACGTCCCCAGCCCACCCATCTACCCAGCCTTTGTTGTTGTTGTTGTTGTTTAACTTATTCTTTCCGACCTCTAAAAATTCCTCTCCCATGTCAGTCCGTTCAAGTGCACAACTTTGTTTTCCTGCTGTGAAAGTCATTTTTGACGTTCCACCCTGAATGTGCACGATAACGAGTCAGAAATGTAGTGGCCTAGAGACCGTAATTATTATAATGTCCTGGCAAAGACGTTCTATCCTAAGAGTTGCACAACAGAATGGAGAGATCTGTTCATGGGTTCTCAATATTCTTTATTGCTGAGAAATTTCAGGAGTCTAATGTCAGAACAGATTATATCTAGTTCTCCAGATGATAAGTCGATATATGCAAATCTCATCTAGATAAAACTTTGAGGCAAAACTGTTGATAAGTCTATCTTGTGGCAGATGTGTCGGTTTCGCTTTCAAAACAGAGGGGAATTGGTTCGGAATATAAATATTATGATCAAGAGTAGAATATTCAAAACTGCGGGAGCAACATAGCCTCGCTAGTAGCTGTTAGAAACAAACAATGCTGTTAAACGATGTTTGTATAGTTTAAAAAGATGAGAAGGGAAGGGATAAGCACAGGGAATGTGTTGTGAGTGAAAATTGCCAAGAACAGGTTAAAAAACTCTGGGAAAGTGAAACCCAGAAAGAGAGAAAGAAGAGAGAGAGAAAAAAGAATGAGATAGAAGAACCGATGATAAAAAAAAAGGGCAGGAAATCAGAACCAGAATCGTAGAGGCAAGTAGATGATGCATTGAATAGTATAGTTGTGAACCGCACAAGATTTGAGGGCAAAGGTAGACAATGCTCACTCAATGACCTGGAAATGGATAGATGGGAGAACACGGCATTCTAGACAGTGTAACGGAAACTCATTTACACATCTATATTAGAAACGTCATTCTTTGAAAATGAACAAAAAAAATAAATAAATAAAAAATAGGACATAATAATTTAACACGAAACAGATTTTTCTCACCCAGCAACTGTACAAATTGACTATCTGTCTTTAAGGTCATTTACCCTTTCTACCCTCCGCCACGTCGTACACGTGCTATAATATGTTCTACGTCTTCTAGATTGCTTAAGGTAAAACAAAATGAACACGAAATTGCATCCGGAATGGAGGAAGGCGTAGAATGGCTTCAAGAGCCTTCGAGCACTTGCCGGCGACATTCTGCTTAAGTCAATTGAAATAGATCAAGAAACAAGGGAAGAAGCAAAAGAAGCAGCGACAGTAAAAGTTACAGAAAAACGTAATGCAATTGACAAGCCGAAAATAGTCTGTCTCGAACAGATCAGGCTAAAAGAAAGTGGTCAAAATGTCGATTCTCATTCATGTATACAGAGACTCAGATTAAAATGACTGCCCTTCTTTACAATTGGAGCACTACTTTGTTAGTTACAATGCATCACTTGAGTTTGCACGGAGAGCACAAGCGGTACATGGTTCATCATGATGCACGAACGTCAATATACTCACAGAGATGAGAAATCACAAACAAAGAGAAGTCACAAGGAGGTGGGTTGTTTGTTCCACCAGTCTTTTAGGTCTAAAATGTATGATTTTATAAGATTCTTCTAATAATTAGGTCTATTCACCTTGTCACCCCATCCAAAATGACATTTACCTTTCCCATCAGCGCAGAGCTTGATATTGATACATTTACCTGGATAGGCTAATTATCTAGATGTAATAGCATGTATACTACAGTAGCACAAAAGAGAACTATCTGTCTATCTATCTATCTATCTATCTATCTATCTATCTATCTATCTATCTATCTATCTATCTATCTATCTAT
>JBCEWB010153243.1:0-10631 GCA_039654565.1 Peronia peronii
CCTGCCTGCTACAGTATTGTGTTCTTTTGGTGTTCATTTCGCCTCTCAGCCATCTTGTATTAATAGCTATCTTGGTCTTTTCATTCTCTCTCTCTCTTCCTCCCCCTCTCTCTCTCTTTCTTTTCTCTACTCACCTCATTTCCCCACAGAGGCGCAGTACGTGATATGAGAATGACTGAAATTCTAATGCCTTGCTGACGTTTAAGTCAAATTTATCTGATTTTCCGATTTTTTTTTCATTAATATTTTGTTAGGATTTTGCCAAGATGTTCCAGGCTTCTCCGCCCTATCCAAGACAGACAAGGAAGCCCTCCTCAAGCATGGCTACTATGATATATGGATGGTATGTATACATATGTGTATACTATGTGTATGTGGGTCTGTGAATGAATGGATGGATGGATGGGGTGGATGGATGGATGGATGGATGGATAGCTGGATGGATGGGTGATTAATGGAATTGGATGAGTAGATGGATAGATGGATTTATGGATGGGACACGCACAGCTGGATATAGATATGTGGACGGGTAGATGACTAGATAGATAGATGGATGGATGGATGGATGGATGGATAAATGGATGGATGAATAGATGCATGGAAGAGGCCAAGGGATCAATGAGTCTGTGGATGAATGGACAGATGGATTGATGGACGGATTAATGAAGGGATGATATAACCAAAGCCTTCTATCCAACAAAAATAAATAAATAAATAAATAAATAAATAGATAAATAAATAAATAAATAAACACTAAATCAGTATTGGGAAAAAGGGTGAGGAGATCGAAATCACATTTTAAGGCAATCAACATATTAGTCTGAAAGTGGATGGTATACATATCCATTGTGGAGAACAAGATGCATTGTGGAGAACAAGATGTATACGAGCAGGGGAGACAATTCTGAAGAAACAAACAACCTAGTATTTACTCAGATATTTCATTCAGTGTAAGAGAATACAAACCTCTCATCTCCGATAAAAATACCTACTTTACTACATCGACCTATGAGTTAAACGCCAGAGATTTTTTATATTTTATTATTATTATTATTATTATTTTGGTTTTGATTGAGGCCCAAGAAACACAACCAAACTGTGTGATTTATTTTTTTATTATTATTTCTTTCTTTATTATTATGATATGCCCTCGAGATAACCACCAGGAAGGAGGTTGAATGCCTGTTCAAAGGAAGAATGTCATTGCTGGGAGTTGCTATCACTGTTTGTTTTTTGTCGTTTTTGTAGATATTGCTCAATATGACTAGTTTCTGATGTACAGAAAATTCTGAATACATTTTTCATTACTTAGTTTTGCGTGTTATTATATTAAAGCCAAAGAATGCCTTTTTTTGTCAAAGTAAAAGACATAACTTTGCACAAACATAATTGAGAAATCAGAAAATGAAAGTCTTTCATGATGGATGAGAGAGGATTTTAAAAAAAATATTTGTTGTTGTTCTTGTTGATGTTGTTGTTTTTGTATCATTTTGTTTTTTATTTTTTAACAAGAAAGGGGTGAATTAATCAGGAATTATCACTGATTAAAAAAAAAAAAAGTCAAATCTGAAAAAATCCAGGCAAGATAATGAACTTTTGAGAGTATTTTTTTGTTACCTCAGAAGGAAATTTCTTTCCCAGTTGATAAGACAGAGTGTAAGTTCCAAATATGTTCCCACTCACATGCTTATAGACAAAACTGTTCACAGCTGATAGTATCAGAACAAGGCAGACTCAATAAAAACTAAAATGGGCACAACATGATAAGCTTATTGCTGATTGCAGAAATGAAGTTCCATAGCACTCTCGATTTCTACATGCAAAAATACTCACTTTTTTCAGAATATTTCAATTTATTATAAAAGTGGGTGCATAGGCTCACCACATCATGTGAAGTTTTTGATTTTGGCTCAGGCCTCTTGGGATAGGGTGTCAATGTACTCATGATTTCCTTCAACAGTTGTGTTTATTTTCTTGATACTGTTACATTAATGTATTCTCCATTTGTCCATTACAAGTATTCTGATGTTCTGTATGTAGATTGTGGATTTTAATTTCCCAGGTATGGAAATTAATAGAGATAAGTCCACCAATTGCTGTAGTTCTACTTATAAGCCATTCTTTAAAAAGAGAGAGAGAGAAAGAAAGAAAAGAAAAGAACAGAAAAAAATCCACGGATCAAACTGGATTGCTTGTGTCTCGTGTCAGCTTATCAGGCTGAAAAGGTCTAGTCTAGCATGTGCGAAATATTTAAAACTTTTTTAAAAAGAAGCTGAGAAAACTTCAAAGAGATTTATTAGTGGGGTCTCACAGATTGTTGTATATTCCCATATCCGTATGGGTATTTGACATCCCTGACGTGTTCATGGTTCATGTGTAGTTTGCTATATCCCCATAGCCATCCCCCTAAGCTACTTCTTTTTTTTGCAATCTAAAGCTGTTATGAAAAAATTGTCTCTCATGTGATTTCTGTCTGATCTTTTGAAATTATGGGTATGTCAACCAAAAGGAAATTTGAGGTCTCTGTTGATCAAATACCAGATTGTAGAAGCCTACTATGGATGCCTTGTGATCGAACACGGTATTAGGAATTGTCATAGAGCAGACAGATGTAGACATACATTTCAGATTGTATAGAGAGTTGGGACCAGCAGAAATCTGGACATTTTTCTCTCTTTGGGATTTTCATGCTAAAAAACCACCTCTTTCTTCATTTCTTTACTTTACTTAAGTGCCAAAATCATATTTTAAAGATATGTTCGACCTATATCTTGCTCATATTTCAATCATCAATTTAATAAACAACAAGAACGACCTAGAGAGATTTATACCAACCTCAACTGTTTTAAGTGCATTGTTCTTTACTCTTTCCATGTCATAAGTAAATATGAAGTCATTTGTTTTCTGTACTAGCCAGTTTTTCATAAAAATATTTTGCAAAATGGCTTATATGTCCTATCAAAACAAACTTTAGTCTTTGTCATTCGGTGGTTTTAATTACCCTTGTTTCTGTTTTTGTTTTTTTTGTTTGTTTTTGTTTTATTGGTTGATCTCAAAATGCAACTGCATTTATTTTCTGTTGCATCAAAGAGGGTATGATAGTTTATGTTTATTTCCACAGTTGACAAACAGCAAGCTGTTCCATGAGGACGAAAGCTACCTACAGTTGGACGATGGCATGTTCTACACAGCCTCCTGGATGGCCATCATCCTCAATCCCCACATGGTGTCCAAATTTGTGGGCTTCGCCAAGAAATTCAACAGTCTGGGGCTGACCAATCTGGAAATTGCCATTCTCTGTGCCATACAGCTCACAGCTGCTGGACATGGTCAGTCTCTTTGAAGTAACCTTTTTCTTCGTCATCTTTTTTTATTCCATCGTCCTCCTCTTGATCTTGGTATACTCTTCACTGTTTTCGCCCCTCATGTCAACCTGGCTCGAGTCAGAAAATATGTGCAAATAGTCTTGCCAATGACAGAGTTTCTAAATCCATTGGGAGTATTTTTTACCTCCTAATAGCAATAGCTTCGTCAAAAAAAAAATATATATATGTTTGGGGGAGGGGGGGGGGCCATATCTGTAAATCTCCAGCATACCAGAAAACTGAAAAATTACATGATAATCAGAGATCATAGTGGTCATCACTCAGTAGATTGCCTGAGTAAAATAGGCCTATCAAATCAAATATAACCAGGGGTATTAAGCTTGGGATATTTAAACGGGTCTTTATTAACCAAAATACAATGTATAAGAAACCACTGAACTTGAAGACATCCTGCCCCGACAGGTAGGTCTATGTTATTCCATAATGACCAAACTGCCTTTTATGCCAAATTCACTGATAATTATTAATGCCAAGTCAATATCAATTTCATTTTCACAGAGAAGTGTCTCTTAACTCCATATAGTTGCCATTTTCTCAAACCAATAGCAAAAGCACTAACAGCAAAAATTAATTAGGTTTTCAAGGGTCGGCATGGCACAGTTTAGTTTTTTCCTATTAATTTGTAAAATTTGTCTGATGGTGGTGGAGAGAAGATCACCAAAGATGTGAACCAAGGATGTGAGACATGCCGATGTGTCTCCTGTATCTCATGCATATAAGATAAAATCCAGGTCCATTATGGACACGAGATAACCACCCCCAGGAGGTTGGACGGCATATACAGACCATAACATAACATCATTATGTGCAAATGAAGTAGGCCATGTGATCTTTGGTTTTGTTTTTATTTTTTTCTTCTTTCTTGTCTTTGAGCATCAGGTCTCTTCAGAGTCAGAGATGTCCTAGTTGACCTGCTCTTTCTTTCTTTCCTCTTTCTTTCTTTTTCTTTGCAGGAGAAAGGACAGAAGAAAAAAGCAAAAGAAAAAATTGAGTTCTGAAAAAACAAAAGAGAAATAGAAATGAGAAAGAATGAAAGGCAGAAAGAGAGAAAGATTGAAAATAAGGAAGAAAGAAAGGAAGAAACAAGAAAGAAAATAAGAAAGAAAGAAATAGTGAATTTGCAGATATATATGAGTTTCGCCTTTTGGCCATATTGGAAAGATTTTTGACTGTTTTCATTTCTCACAAATTGCCATGTTTCTCTCCTTCATGGACAGAACATGTCGAACTTGAGAATCCGGACAGCATCCAACAGATGAACTCGCACTTTGTGGATCTTCTTGTTGCTGAGGTCTCGAAGCAACACCCCAGCAACTGTTCCAGGCTTTTGGTCGACATCTTCCGCCTGCTGCCAGATCTGGCAGAAATCAACGATTTACAGCAGGAGATCATCGCCAACTTCTCCACGGAGAATTGTCCAAGTTGGTTTAAAAACGTGTTCTTCCTAAATGCATTTTCAATGAATAGCCTGTCATTTGCTCTAAAGAGCCCTACACACTTTCACTCCAAACTAATCGGTTCCAGCTTAAATTCAAACTATCACCAAAACCGTATGTTGAGCCACTCATCACCCTTCATCCACACCACACAGTTCTACCTGTCAAGTACAGAAATGGGCGATGACCTTTAAATTTAGTGAATAGTTTCTAGTTTACAAAAGAAGCACTGAAGAGATCAGTTTCACATAGACTTTGCTAATTTTGGTATGCCGAATTTAAAAATGCTTTTAAATTAGACTTGTTTAAACAGCGCCTGTTTTCTTCTCGCTAGACATAATTCAAAAGAAGAAAGACAATATATCACCAGCGCCGTGCTGCCTATGAGGGATGGGCAGAATTGCTGTTGAAAAATCAAACAGGCTGAATATTTTGGCATGCAATTAAATTCATCAGTTTATGTCATCCGCACTGTGGTTCTGCCTTGCAGTTTACCTTTTTAGTTCAGATAGAACTATCAGTTCCCACTGGAGGTGTGTAGCCTACTTAAGATAATAGCATAAGTCATTTTCAGCACTTTTTGAGATATTGAGAAAAAAACTTGTAACAGAAGTCATTTGATGAGCTATGCCGACTGTATGGAAGTGATACCTAATACTAGTGGGCCATGCATTCCTTTTTTCAATGACATTGCCTGATAGCTCTCATGCTCAGGATTGTTGAAACTTCTTAAAATCTGAAATCCTTTCTGCGCCATTGTTCGTCCAACAGGGCCATCACAATCTTCTTCCATTCTGATCTTCTTTGTGCTGTCTCAACCAAGCTCTCTCATATTCTCTATTCCCACTTCTTTGGCCTCTCTTACAGTAGTTCTTTTAAGTGTCTCTTTCAATCTGTCCCTCTTTCTTCTGCCTTCGATTTCCCATCTTAGTGCTTGTTTTGCTATTCTGCTGTCCTCCCTGCTACAAATGTGACTGATGTAGCACCATCTTCTTTTTTTGTTAATTGTTTTTGTTATGTGGGGCTGCTTTGAAATTTCCCTTATTCCCTCTTTGCTTTAGACTCATTCCATTTAGTGCACATAACTTTCAGTAGACATTTGTTTTCAAAGCCATTCAGCCTCATTACTATATCCCTTGTCATTTTCCAAGAGACATTGGTTACCATTATTTTGGAATGGTTACCCTATGTGAAACATACAGGCTTTCCTTAATTTTTTCATAGCTTAACACTTCTGCTTCATTAACTTGGCTGGAGCTATAATATTCAATATCACTTGCATGATGATTTTATAGATCATGAAATAGGTTATTTGAAGTTTACATCTTGAATGGTCTTATCTAACTTCACATTTAGGTCATTTTGTTATTACATGTCAGCATCAACATATTCATATATTTTCCTTGTTTGTATTTTTCAGACAAAATTGACTACAAACCCAAACAGGTGGCTCGTGCCATCCCGACAGATTTCCTGCCTGACAACTGAGACGTGTCAGGGCAGTTCTTCAGGATATTACTTGTTTAAGTTTTATCATGCTGGAAGAGACTGCTCCAGTGCCAGGCTTTTGGAGGGATATTTATTCATGTGAATAAATGACAATTCACCTAGATGCAATGTACAACATATACCCAGTTATTTCTGTGTTGGGGTTTTGAGAAGTAACCAAAATGGAAAGTGAAATGAGCTCGCCTTTGAGTTTGTCAGGCCATTGACAACACAAGGTTTAAACTCTTTAACCTTAACCTTTACCATACACCACAGACTGCCTCATTTTCCAGATGCCTTACAATTTGTTGGGTGTCAAAATTTCTGCATCATCTTCTCGTGATCTCATTTCTCATACAGTTGATTTATGCAGGGAAACTTCATTTTTACCTTTCAAGTCTGTGAAAACTCGCAGCTCATATCAGAATGTTCTTCATTTATCATGTAACTCTGTCAAATGATGCAGTATTCACACCCAGATTGTGAGAGAATTTATATTTATTTATTTTGTTTTGTTTTGTTTTAGAGAAGGAGTGTTTTTCCAATAAAAATTGGGAAAATGTTAGTTAATGCCATTTGACTTATAGCTGTAAGTATGTTTCATGCAATTCTGTGTACAGCTTTTAGTCACTACTGGAAGCAAAGGAAAGGTACAGTTGTTTATCTTTATTTTTGTCTTCATATTTACACTCTAAAACAATTATTAAGAAAGCCCTTAAAACAAAACTTGCGTTATTACAAAATAATTTTTCGGAACAGTCATTTTGCTATGTAATTTGTCAATCTTGATGTGAAATAAAACTGTGCACTGATACGAAATCTACCCTTATTACAAAAGACTTTCACTTCCGTGATCACACTTTTCATTCCTATTAAGGCATAACCAAAACCAAACTTAGATACTGGATCATTTTTGTCAGAGAAAGAAATCACCCCTGAGTGCGTCAAGTATCCACAAATATTGTTCTGCCCAGCACTGTGACACAATAGGGATTGTTTTTGCCCAGCGCTATTGCTTCCCTTTACCAGATGACACAAGGGTTGTTGAAGAAACAGTGTGAAGAAGGAAAAACTCACTTTTCTACTTTTCATTGGAAAACTGATCACAAAAAATTTTGCTAAAATTATTACGATTTGAAGAAAACAGTTTCCTTATACAATGAATTTTTTAGGTAATTTATTATAATGTACATGTCATTAGTAAAAGTCATTTATTCCCTCTCTATGCCTGCTAGTTCAACACCCTTCAGACTGGCAAAGGAAAATAACAAGGCTGGGCGAAATAACAAGGCTGGTCAGAAACAATCTCCATAAGAAAGATAAGCCTGAGATGCAAGCGTGCAGAAATTACGCATCTACCCTCCCCCTCTTCACACCTCACCCATCCCGCTTGGCCCCAATTGAGTATGACATGCCATATGTGAGGGTGTGACATTGTGTGCATGTGTGAGAAGCTATTACGATTTCATTTGCTATGTATAGCATCCCCCGTAACCACTGGTCCTTGCCTTTTCAAACTTGCAGGCATTTGGTCAGCCAAATCAATTGTGCCTGTCAGTGTTTCTTGAGAGGCAGTATTGAGAAGTCGATAGGCTTTCTTCAATTTCATACCGAAACAGATCTATCAACACACCGCTTGAAATTGGCCACATATCTAGTTTAGATCTAGGCGGCAGGTGTAGTAGTGAATTCATCGAAACTGAACATGTCAAAGCATAATTGAACAAGAGGCAAAATGGCAGAGATCTAGATCTAGCCAGCCAACTACAGCGAATCCAGATCTGACATGTTCAATTCTTGCTGGGGTTTGGTTGCTAGTACATGTAGTGTTATAATTTAGTTTTATTTCCCTGTACGTACCGATACCTATTTGCCGCTGGATTTGAAACTGACACTTATTCATAAAATTGATGAACATTTAATGAAAAAGTTGGGCATCTACAGAAAGTATATATAATGGCAAACTCTCTCAGGGGAGTGTAATTAATTAAACCATACTATTATTATATATGTAAAAGTATGTCTATGAATGAAACTGCTTCACTGTTACAGAATGGCTTTTTCAGTTACTGCAAAACAGAGATAAAATGAAAGGTTTTCCATTCCCCGGCAAATTTCATGTTAACCATTTTATAGTTTTTTGTTTTTTTTATAAATATGTTCTTTTCAAAGATTTTGAGGAACAGAAAGGGAACATATAATTACAGAAATAACTTTTAAAATGGCCAGTGAAAGTGCTTCTGGCTGAATAGATACATTATAATTTGGGCTGTGAAATTTATAAAATCCTTTTTAAGTGACACTTGGATTCTTCTTGTCATTTGAGCTGACAAAATCCTTTGCACTTTGACATATTTGATGTAATTGATTATTTCATTAAAATTTCTCATTGAAAAATCGGAGAATGAATTTTTCAGTTTTTATCTTTCAGTTTTTATCATGGGTCTTTCAAAAAGCAAATTAGCCTACCACAACACAGCTTTCGGAAAAAAATTATGTGAATGTGAAAGGGTTTCAAAGATTCAGGGGAAAAAATGAGATGGAAAGCCAATATATCAATGAGTGGGAGAAGTTAAGACCTATTTCTTATGTCTTTGACGGGGTCTACAAGATAAATATTTTAAAAATTCAGTTATTTCATGATAGACTAATTTCTTTTATTTTGGATTCAGAAGCACTGCAATAATATTAATCAAACAATACAAATTTTTGATAATTTATCATACAGATAGTAAAAAAAATATAATAATAAGATTCATATTAAAAGTTCACTTGAATTTTGAAAAGATATGGAACTTCAATTTATGCAAATGATGGCCAGTTGTAATTTCAAAAGAGAAACTAGCAAGAGGATTATGATTTTCATTTGATTTGTGTCTTGCTCTTTAATTTGTTAAAAAATAACAACTGGAAAAAAAATTTATATTTGCTCTCAAGACCTGCACATTTCAGATCATTTATTTCACTATATGTTTTCAGTTTTACACTTGTCAGATGTTGTTCTAAAATATATGTAATTACAAGGAAACAAATGTTTACTTTTAAAAACTGTGTGTTGATGAAAATGACACAAAACAGTACAAGATAAACCTGGGAGCAAGAGATGTTGATACAAAATCACCATGGTGATCACATATGAAGAGAGAGGATTGATGCTTGAAAGATGAAATATAGTGGAAGATGTGATAAATTTCGTCAACAGATTTGAAGGTCAGTTACTGATGTTGAGATTTAATGGTTGTAAACATTGTGATGCTCATGAGATTGTATTCATCACCATTTATAATTTATAAAATTCTCTTTTTATACTGGCTTATAAATGAATCAGTTGATTTTATTCATATCTCAGTGGGTGAGATTTAATGCCTGTGAATTTACTGCTGACCTCTTGTCAGAGTTTAAGATTCAGACTGTCTTTCTGCCATTCATGTTGTGTTGAAAATTTCCTGTTGTTGGCAAGAAAAACTAAGTGCCATATTCTGTAAAGATTAAATAATATTTAAATAATATCACAGCTGGAAAGATAATGTCTGTGTTCATTTTTGCAGACATGTTTTATTTAGTTCTTTCATATTCACTGTATATGCTTGGAAAAATATGACAAAGACATCAGTTTGTATGGCGGGGGTATCAAACTCAAGTCTTATCTAGAGCCGCATGAGAAAATTTGAGTGTATTGGTGGGCTGCCACAGAAGGACTAAGAAACAAAAACTGTATTATAATCAATTAATATTATTTTGCACCTACACTTTCTTGATTAAATCTAGAGTGGTAGATGTGCATACAAATGTTTTAGCAGCAGTCATGAATACAAAGTGATGAGATAGTGTTTAAATGACAACATATATTTGCAATAGCAATGTCACAGGTGAATGGTGCCGAGAGTAGTGCAAACTTATATTCAAAAGATGAGAAATCACAGAATCTTTCCTGAAGTTTCTTTGACAACAATTCTATGTGATTTTCATACTCAGCAAAGTTAAGTGCAAACTCACTGCTGGCACTGTTTTTCAGTTCTTTGCTCATAGAAAAATGAACTAAATTTTCATTTGGCAACTGTGATTTCCATATGTTTAATTTTGAAATGAAATATTGAGTGATGAGTTTGTTTTTACCTTGCAATTTCAAGCTAAGATAAGTTGACAGTGCAGTACTAACGTGATTTGACAAAACACCTTTTTCTAAAAAATGCTGTTCCGAAAAAATCGTGATTTAGTTTTCCGATCTCCCGATTTAAAGACAGTGAACAAAATGCAGTTTTTGGTGGTTGATGTGACACAATATGATGTCTTTTAACTTTGTGTAAAGTTTTATTTAAAT
>JBCEWB010153254.1:0-10631 GCA_039654565.1 Peronia peronii
CTCCCTCCCCCCCCCCCCCCCCCCCCCCCCCCCCCCCCCCCCCCCCCCCCCTCCCCCCCCCCCCCCCCCCAAAAAACAAAACAAGAAAGCAAAGATGTTGGTCACCATCCTATCGAGGGCTTGTATTGTTGAAAACATGCAGTTAAAATGATAAAAAGGTAAAGTTAACTAAGTCGCGACAAGGAACTGGCTATCATGGTCTGCCCCCAATGATGACTGTGTCGGCATCGTGCACATTGTAATGGTGTCCAGAGCCGAAACCATTGTCAGTCCTGGTCAGGCCTCCCCGCCGTCGGTCGCCGTTGTCATAGAAACCATAACCGTTCTCTTCGTAACCGTTTTCGCTAAAGCGCCTGAAGCCCCTCCCGCCCACAGAATCATCTATCACAGCACCCCCGCCTCCAACGACAGCGCCGCCGACACCGCCTCCAACAATGGCCCCTCCGCCCATTCCACCAGCCCCGCCGGCTCCTCCTGCACCCCCAATGACAATTCCGCCCAGACCTGACCCACCTAAGCCGCCCATACCAGTGCCAATGAGAGCACCGTTTTCGTAGCCATTATCCACAAGAGCACCCAGTCCTCCGCCCATGCCTCCAACAATACCTCCGCCCATGCCGCGGCCTAGGCCTCCAAGGCCCCCACCTAGGCCTCCTCCGCCACCGATGCCAGTGACTCTGTCATTGACGACGACGATAACATCGCCATTTTTGTTGAGGGTTTTGGAAGAACCTCCCCTGCCAATTGCCACGGAGCCAAAGCCTCCGCCCCTGCCTCTGAACCCGGGACCTCGTCTCATGCCTTTTCTTATGATGACGGGGCCGCCTCTTTTAATCAACGGTACTTTTATCGGTAAAGGTCCTGGTAGAATAGAAGGGCGAATGCCCCCTATGAGGGGACGTCGTGGCATCATGCGTCGACCTGTGGAAGAAAACAAAACGTGCTGTAACTATAATAGATGTTTGTTTGTTTGTTTGTGTTGGGATTTAATGGCGCATCAGCACGATTCCAGCCATATTGCGCCAATGTATAACATGTATAAGATTCGTTGTTTTAGAATGTCTTGAAAATCTTGTTGCAGACACCTTATCGAGTACCCCGCTGGGTTGAACAAAGTTTATTCTAAATGTACAATTTTCAGAAAAGCGATGGGAGAAAAAGTTATCCTAGGAGAAAAAATAATCCCAAGAACCACCTATAGGCAGGAATGGATCACTCGCATTGGAATTGCCATGATGACACTCATTGTTCACATCAGAGTTTAGATGGCTGATTTTTTAAATTTATTTATTTTGTGTGTCTGTGTGTGTTAAAACTGAAAAGCGATTAAAGACATAAAAACACACACACACATACATATACACACACACACTCATAAAAATTGTAAAAATTGATGTGGACATGCAGGCTGATACCATGCAAACTGCAGGAGAAAATTGTGAGGATTACATAAATGTCATGGCAGCTGTGATGTCGCACTACTGACACTATCTTCGAGATAATTGAATGAAAATGAAAGTAATTATGATACATGAAGGATCGTTAGCACTTGTAATGAATGATTTTGTAACGATACGTTGACCATAAGACGTAAACCAAAAAGCCATCATCTAAGTTACTTCCGTTTGCCAAGTACAAGCATTGCAAAGAAAAAAATTCTCTTGTCATTTGAAACATGTGAAGTCAGAATTATGAAAAAAAATTATCCTAATCATATCATATCTTTACAATGTTTGTGTTATACCTCTTGTATTTGGCAAAGGGAAGTAACTTGGCTGACGGTCGAAAATGGATCATTCCTTAAATTCCAGCTTTGGTTGAGGTTAATTTTTATTCCGGTAACCCTGTCCTTGATAATGGTCTGATCATTATAATTTATGGTTGCACGTTATTTTTCACTCACACGATCTTTCGGTTGGCACATACACTATCAGGTTTGGATATCGTACATCTTAACTTGTGATTTTCATTACTTATAACGTTACATAAGACTTTATTTTCATATTATTTTTCTTCGAACAACAACCGTGAGAAGAAGGAATAGGAGACGGTAAAACTAAAGAAAGAGCAAGGAAAGCCCAGAAAAAGGTAGGTTTACAATATCAGAATAGACACGATTCAGTTTCCCAGAATCATAAAAGGCAGCAAGTGATCAGTTACAAAATGGCGGAGTTCAGCTGTAAACGTCATCAGTTAATGTCCTAACGATCACATGGTCATGAGGAAAGATAAATCTAGACGTTATGATGATGAACAAGCCAGAACTAAGAGGGCGGGAATTTAGAATTAATTTGGAGGGAATTTGCTCCTACCCGGAAGGGCAAAGATGGAACTCTTCGGTAGGGCATCAATAAGGTAGTCAATGAGGATTTTGTGGCAGGAAAATGCCAATATCGTATTTTTAAAAAGACTGCCAATATTATAACATAGGTAGCATATCGAAAATTACCAATTTCAGACAACAGAAATCATACTACACACCATTCACATAAGAACTACATATATTTCATCCGATGACAGAGTATTTTTTTTTTTATTTGTACCCGAAGTGGGTGCAAAATTTAAAATAAAGTCCAACATTCCCGCTGATCTTGGCCTATGTCTAGCTACTCACAGTTCTGGCCAACAAAGACGGAGTCAGAAATGGATATAAATAGACAAAGTGAGTCCAACTCCAAAATCCTGATTTTTATGTTGACCTCAACCCACTGACAGTGGGCCTGCTCTGCGTGAAAAGCTGTCTCATTGGTAAAAGTCCTCAGAACGTCATCACCAATCTACCTTTACCGTTGAATGATGAATGATAGTCCTAATATGTTTCTGAAGAATAAATATCCAATTTATTGCTCACGTCATTAGTTATTCTTTGTGTAGCAGTATCTTAGGCGTGCACTAGCCATCTGTGGAAGACTAACAATTCAAATCTTAATAGGCCTATCAGCCCCAAGGGATCTATCTCAGCCATTAGAGGATTAATGGCTGTCCCCGCTCCCAAGACTTTCAATCCTAAGAAAGCAGAATTTCTCCAGCTTTAAGAGGCTGCCTTTTTTTTGGTGAGAATTTCTGTGAGTAGAAAATAATGTAGAATTTGGAAATTTTACCTAAGCAGCCACATTCCGCCTACTCTTCATCAATTTTGAACTGCCAACGGTTCTTTTCCGATATATAATATAACTTCCCTACCCAAAGGAAGCCAGGGTACCGTTGAGTCACCGACAAGATGCAGGTTCTAATCTTCCAATGTTCCCATCCGCCGACGGCAGATCCGAGATTGAATCCATGACATTCACAATGTGAGCTTTTCGCCGTATAGCTGACGCCTAATCACACGGCCATTTTTGTGACATGATGTCGAGAGATATCGGTATGTCTGACGGTGTAACTGCCGGGTTGATAGATTGCAGAAAACTCACCTAAGAAATTGGCCTGGACACTGACTAGTGTCAGCAGCAAGACTGCTGCCGCAGAGAGAAGGTGGACCATCCCAGAGTTTTCAGTGGCCTAAGTACCTGTACAAGCAGTGGGGTGCCTGGGGAAGAGGAACACACACAAAACAACATTGAAAACTAATACGTTCATACATTAGGACAAAATAATTCAACTTATTATAGTCACACGTAGCTTTCTCAATGAACAAAATAGAGCTCATATAGGGGATACAATATCGTATCGTATCGTATTACGGTTTCCGTCCCTTTCGGCGTGCCCAGCAGGGCGGTTCCATATCGGGACAACCGTCATGGACATTTTACATGTCAGACCTTTTCTTGTATTTTTGGCGGGATACAATAGAATTGATAAGTTTTATAAATGTTGTAACGGGGCACCCCGCCATGTCTGAACACATTTATAGAGGCGATACACTGGTGGTTTAACGATAGGAAAGTCAAAAAGATTACATAATAATGTAGCTTAAATGAGCCATTTTTTTCAGGGAGTTAAGTGACTTCCTTTTGCTTAGTACAATCTGAGGTATAACACAAACAATGTAAAGAAGGGGAAAAAATCACTGTTGCTCCTCTCAGTTGAAATATATGAAGCAAAAAATTATGAAAAACATATCAGGCTCACTTAATGAATTTTTCAAAATTTTCCGTTTTTCATGTTTCAAAACACAAGAGAAAATGTGATTTTTCCCCCCTTTCTCTACAATGTTTGTCTTAGAGAAGCAATTTGGCTGACGGTCAAAAATGGCTCCTAATAGTTAACTTAGTTCACTTAGATCGGGCATACGACGTCGCCGAAATCTGCACGTAATCTCGAGTATGGAAAGCGTATTCGAGACAGCAGATCTGAGCAGTCTCACGTATTTGCTCGAGTTGGTTGTGAGATCATGTGCTTCATTTGAAAAGTTTATAGTTGCTACTCTAAACTATGGCATCACTTTTCTCGGATACAAAGACTGAATCCAGCTCGAGAATTTTTCAAGATCTGCGTGGGAGTTATGTCGAAACGGTACATTTGATAAACTTCCTTCTAAAAGATGTCCTTAAGTGATTTTTTTTTTAAATGCGTGCACTAAGTACATTTTAACCTTCAAAATCGGGTTTAGCATACTTAAATTAGAGAAAACGTATGGGAAAAAGTTTTAGTTTGTATCTGGTTGCCATGACAACGCCACCATCTTGGATTTGTGTCTTGAAAATTAGCAATTTTCAAAAATGCTAAGGCTCCTAAAGTATTCAAAATAATGGCTTGGAATTTGGTACAGTAATAAAATAGTCCTAGGAAAAAAAGTATGCATTTGATTTTTGATTATATGCCATAAATATAAATTTGTCATACATTTTTTAAATATGTAGGCTGACTCTAATTTTCACGGATGCATATTGTTGTAACACATGTAATAAAGAATCTATATCCAAGTTTTGAAATCAATTGGTTGATAAATAAAAATCCAAATTGAATTTTCACAATCTTTCTATAGCCTCCCAGTTTGTGCCGTTTTCGAGCATAAAGCAGACGTTTCTGGCTCCATTCAGTATTTTTTTTTTTTTTTATCAGAAGACTTCAAAGTGTCTTAAAACAGCAAAATCCCAATTTTGATATTTTGATCCCAAAACTTCATTTCACTCCTCTCCTCTTCCCTTCTTTAAGAAACAACCAAATGAAATGCGTAAACCACTCAAGCTCATGGCTACTATCACATTGTTAATGAAGAGTATCACATTGTTATATTTAATATATTATATCACTGTCTAAAACATAATTGGACCAAATTTGAATATGATCAGGTACGATGGTAGAGAACGTGAAAGGATAATATTTTTTTTTTATGATAAGATGTGAGAAGAAAGATTAAAACAGAGAGTGGTCATTGATTAATTATGAACTAAAATGTACGTTAAGTTCTATATACGTCTTTCAACCTCCTGGTGGAGGTAACTAAAATGTAGTCACAGACATATACCTCTTAAGATAATGCAGTAAAAGTGGATTTTAAGTTCTCAATTTTGAGTTGGGTAAAAAGATAGCAGTTTTCGACATAATACATGTAGGTTAAAGGTGCTATCTAAATACATGTATAATCATGGGGAACTGTTATACTTTTTTTTTGTGCGGGCATGCTATTGATTACTCTACAGAACTTTTTGCATAAATTCTAATGATATTATCCAAATCAATTTTTATGACAATCCTTATTCAGTTTTTAGTCGTAGACTGTCTACTAATGCAATAAATGAGGTCTCAACCCAACATTGTGTGTTATCTTTGATTCGTTTGAATTAGCTGAGACATTTTTAAAAAAATCTTTTCTTCTCTAGTTGGAGTTGTCATCTAAGAGGGTTGAGATCTGATTTCATATTTTTTTTTTTTTTTCTTATCTGAAGACAGGGAAGATGGGGAGGGGGAGGCAGAATTTCCTCGACTAGATTCGAGCTCTTCCGTCCCACATCCATGTATCTGTTGACTCTTGGCTCCCCACCCCATACTCGTCTCTAATCACAGGTCATCTCTGCCAACCTTACGAGGCTACAAAGCCCCCCCCCCTTCCTCCCCCACCTCTTTTTTTTTTCTTAAAAAACAACAACAAACAACAACAAAAAACGCCAGAAGTATGAATGGACAAGAATACCGTAATTTTTAGAATTGTATTTTCACTGATTTTTTTTAAACTACAAAAAGAAAAACAAACAAAAACATCAGTGAGCAAGCCAAAGAAAAGCAAAACCACTACAGCAACTGAACAGCTGAAAGGTCGTCCTTCCTTGACTAACGAAAGAAAGACGTTGCTACTTGATGGAACTGGTCATTTTTACGTCAGAACTGGACGGCAACAAATGTGTAGCTGACGGAATCCAGCAGAATTAGATTACGCCCCTTTCACATGAATTCAGTCTTAAAATTTGTCTGATTTTTCCCCCTATTTCATAAAGGAAACACAAATCTATCTCTCCTCTGCCAGCAGCCATTGCCCCAATCTGATTATTTTTATTACGTTTGTAGCATCTCAGTTCCAAGAAAGTAGGATTTTCTCGCTTCCCTCAACTTCCACCCCTTTTTGTTTGTTCGTTTTGTTTGTTTGTTTGTTTTTTGTGTGAAAAAAGAATACGTTTTTTTTTCCTGTGTGGCTGTTATCAGCATAATCAGAAGTATATTTATTACGTATATGAAAACCACAGGGGAAAAATGAGTCACAAAATACTAGTTTTATGTAAAATGAATTTTAAGATTTGAAAGTGTATGATTCTTGCTTAAGAAACATATCCTTGTATTTTTCATTTATAGTATTACAGTCATCTTTCAATAGAGGGAGACAGAAGGCGCTGAACTTCAGTAGAAGGGCTACTGGTAGGACAGATAACCACGAAAACTGTATTTTGTGACTACTGTCATTTTTCCCCTGTGGTCTTCAGATGAATTTTTTTTTTAAATCTACCAGTGCCCCTGAGTTTGTTGTAATCTGTTAGGGCCGTCCATTTCTCTATGTTTGGTATTGTAGAGTGGTTTTTAGATGTCGTAACCAGTTTTAAATGGGTCCAAATGCCTATCGAGGAAAGTTAATACAATGTAGTTACTTTTGTGTATAATGAGATACGATCAGACATAATACAGTAAGAGTATGTCTATGGATACAACTCATTTTGAGTGGCTGCGAGACAGTGGTGGAGCCCATAGCATGGGAAACAATCCAAGAAATTAAAGGAATTCGCATATACATTGGCTAGTTGCCTCCCCTCAGACTTGGACTAAGCGATCGTTACCTGAACATTATACAGACACGTAACTGTACGATTTATTAACCAAATCTGGCCAATCGTTGGTTACATTAGAGCCACTTACCTGTTCAGAGTACTGACTGCGAAGGACAGGGAACCTGGTATCGTCATGACTTATATAATGACAAGCCGATAGTACTGGGATTAATGGGTCAATCATTTGGTCATCTGTGTGGGCCATTTGTCTGATAGAAAAAGGACACGGTCAGTGATGACGAAAAGGGCAAGTAGGGATAGAGGAGGGGGGGAGGGGGGAGGAGGGGCATCTGGGGGCCACATGATTGGGAAGTCAGGGGAAGGGGCGGTCGATGTTACAAAGCTTTGGTAAGCAACTCTTGCTGTGATATAAATTTCTTGCCGGGAAATAAATGAAGACTCCAGTGGAAGAACCAGATAAGTCACGTTTTTGTGAAAAATGAGCTATTGCCCCGACGTTGTAAAACTCACCGCTAAGATTTGTTAACCAGAGCAAAAATTCGGAAAAACCAGGTTAAGTTCTGCTCAAAAGAGAGTTTTTAAAAAGGTATGCAGGGAAAAACTATAGACTTCCAAACTTTCATTTCTGTTTTTCTTCCTTTGTAGAGAATGTGACTTATTTGGTTTTTTCACTGGAGTCTTCAAATGTATTAGGCTACCCAGTATATTTGAGGAGTGAAATACATATGATAGATCAATTTTTTCTTTCTTTTCTTTCTTTCTTTCTTTCTTTCTTTCTTTCTTTCTTTCTTTCTTCATTCTTTCTTTCTCTCTTTCTTATCTTTTTTCTTTTATCTTATGAGCTGCCGTAATACCAGGTTAACCTTTTAGCCTTGTGCTATTTATTCCTTCACTGTCCCAGAAAAAGATTGAAAAAATAAAAATACGTCCAAAGTCTATAGTTTCATCGAGATGGGATATACTGAAAAACAAAACAAAACAAAACAAAACAAAAAAACAACAGCAACAACAATAAAACTCCAGTTTTCTCAAAACTTGTGTCGGATCTCTTAGTGCCGTCTGCATTCTTAAACATGGCACACCGTCCGTCGCTTCTTCGTCTTTAGGCTTCTCCTTATCTTTATTGTTACCATAGACTTACAATACATAACATGTAATATAATGTCTATGATTGTCACACACTGATGATCTAGATGATTTACAAAGAATTAGGCCTGCAGTCAAATACCGCATTCACTGGAAAACTTTATTTTGTTGACAATTTCGTATCAGTTGGATGCATTAATTGAGAAAGTGATTCATTTTCACCTGCCACTTGATCTTTGGTTGTTGTTTTACATTTTCCCAATAGTTGTTCGGATATTTCTGTATTATTATGAACGAGATAGCGGTTCACAAAAGCTGAAGGACGTAAATAAAACTTAACGTAAAATTAGCATGTGCATCTATCATTTCACATTCCTTCAGATTCCCTTATGCAAAGTTAGAAAATTTGTTATGTTACGCACATTTTACATAATTGTGGAATGTATTTCCGCACCCTTGGCTTCCCCGTGCACATAAGGTCTACATAAAGCAGTAAGAAAAAGATGAGGCCCACAGACAACAAAAGACAGTACATCTGTGCGGTATGTTATAAGAAGCAGCCAGGAACTAACACAAGATGAAAGAAGCTGTCACAACATCGTACAGGTGGGCCTCATTGTAAGGATAGTTTTGTCGATAGTTGACAGTCTTGAACGCTTTATGAGTGGTTTACACACATAGCTAAAAAGTCAGAAATTCTTTAGTGAGAGCTAAAAAGGGAGTCAGTTCTCAATCACGGTCTGCTCCACCTGATGGGCGTTTCAAATTCCGTTTTAAAAGTGGAATTTCGCGAAACCTGTATATTAAATACACGGCTGAGAAAATGGGAGTGAACTCTGATATTTCCCCTCTCCCATTTTCTCCTCCAGTTTCGGATTCTTTGAGTTTGATGCAAATAATGAGATTCTGACATTTAATGCTCCCAGTTTACATGAACCCATCTATTGGCATATCCACAAGATAGCAAAGCTGACCTGCATCGAAAATTGTTCGATGGGAACAGTACGCTTCTTTGATGAGAAGTTTTGAAAGATCTATGGACGTGGAGAATATCGGACAGGAGTTTGCTGATAAATGATATTGTGAGCTGTAATGCACATAATATCATTATAAAACTGGGGATAATAACAAGGTGGAAAGAACAGATGATTAGATGTTGGAAAGGTAACAAAACATAAGGATAAATGACGAGATGTGGAAACGCAAATGGTACTTGGTCATTTTTTCTTTTTTTTTTTCCTTTCTTTCTTTCTTCTTCATATTTTGCACCTACTAAAAAGGCCAGCCTGATGCTGCCCATTCTTGCACTGTCCTGAACCAACCAACTAACCAACCAACCAACCAACCAACCAACCTACCAACCTACCTACCTACCTACCAACCAACCAACCTACCTACCTACCAACCAATCGACCAACCGACCAACCTACCTACCTACCAACCAACCAACCTATCAACCAACCAACCAACCAACTTACCAACCTACCAACCAACCAAACAACCAACCAACCAACTTACCAACCTACCAACCAACCAACCAACCAACCAACCAACCAACCAACCTACCTACCAACCAACCAACCTACCTACCAACCAACCAACCAACCAACCTACCAACCAACCAACCAACCTACCAACCAAACAACCAACCAACCAACTTACCAACCTACCAACCAACCAACCAACCAACTTACCAACCAACCGACCAACCAATAAACAAATGAAATATAAATAAAAATGTACCCAAAATCTAGATTCTAGTTCTTCTTTCCCAGAAGACAAGGGATGTCATCAAAAACCCCAGTTCTTCCTTTAGTTGATGACAATCCCACTCCTTACTACACTTTATCTTGCTGTCTGTTTGTCTGCCTCTACCGTAATAAATTGAACCTGCCCTAGTGCCATTAAATCCACATGCTGTAACAGAATAAAATGTTGGCAATAAGGATGACTGACATAACACGTTCTTAGGTAGAAAGGTAACATTTTCTCGCCATGTGCGAAAAGAGAACAACCTGTCACCTCAATGATTTGTTACTACATCTACTAGGAATGCCAAGACCATGACTGACGTACTGACCATCGGAGGTTTTTTTGTCCCCTCTGGTAGCTTAGGCCAGCTTTGCTATATCGGGATCACAGTCAGTTGTATTGTAGAAGGATCTCGAATCCTATGAGAATTTCAGGTGAAAGCAAGCTAACGTTCGTGATGCAATTTATTTATGGGACGAGAGGAGACCAGACAGAGAAGAAAACAACAACAACAACAACAACAACAAACTTCCCCAGTCAGACATTAATAGGGCCTATGATGTTCGGCGGCACAATAGCCCCCTCACCCCCCACCCCCACCCCCATCCCAGGGCTCCACCGATCTCCCCACGCCTT
>JBCEWB010153275.1:0-10631 GCA_039654565.1 Peronia peronii
GATAGATAGATAGATAGATAGATAGATAGATAGATAGATAGATAGATAGATAGATAGATAGATAGATAGATAGTTGGCCCATGCACTATCAAGACATAAGATTGCGATATGTCTTTTTGTTATCATCATCTGAGTGCAGCCTGCGCCTCTTCAATTGCCGCCGAAATCTGTCACAACCGAACGGAAGAAGTACATTTTGTCATTCTTCTTGACTAAAAGAATTACTTCCCTGTTTTTGTAACGCAATCCTGTACTATTTCATTTATGGGCGCAACCAATACTATAACTAATAGCAAAGTGTCCTGAAAACCATTGTGGCTCCTTTTATGGGGCAAAGTTCGCATGGGGCGCATTGTCGGAGGCGCTTGTGTTTGCTAGTTTCATACAAAGACAGCGGGCATTTTGGAAGGGAAATGAGGAACGTGACGGGGAAGGCCGTGACTTCATTATTTTGCTGTTGTTTACAGGAATTGTGATAGGCCTATGAGAACTGTGAACCAGCTTCCCTGTGTTTGTAGAGATCATGGGAAACGGCGTTGTTTGATCACAGGGTACTCCATGCGAAGCACGATTGCAGAGTTTACATTGTAACGATAGACTCGAGAATTTGGACTTGGGCTCGTATATTGAATGAAAGACGGTTTATGTTGTAGGAACTTTCCTCTATTAGAAGACAATGAGTGTATTTATCATCTTTATATATGGCGTAGGATTCATTTAAAACTAGGCATATCAGAAGATGAGAATCTCGATAACTTAGTATTTGATGGAGTTATTAGCATCGATTTGAACTGTTTATTCAAGAATAATAACACACTATTGTGCTGTTGTAATTCGGGTTTGATCAGAAGTTGGATATTGTATATCTTTTTCAAGCACAATCAGGATTTATAAAAATAATAAAATTAAAATTTAAAAAAAAAAGACGTTGAATAATGTTTGTCGCTGCAATATTATTAAACTTAATAACTTGTACTATAAGATCGACATTATTGCTCTCTTGGACTGACACTTCATTGGGAGTAGAATTTCTCGAACCGAAAACTGGAAAGATCAGCTGAACTGTGGAAAAACAAACAACCCTTAATGTGTAACTGACTACTACTTTTCGTTGAGGATGTATGTGCGGCTGTTTGTGTGTGTATATGTGTGTTTGGAGGGGGAGGGGCTTTCTTCTTTCTCGAAGGCTTGGTGCGGTATCATATTTTATCGAGGTGATTGGTAAACGTGTAACTGATGAGCGTCTCCGTGTTGAACTTGTGTTAGATGAAAGTGCTGTGATGTGTAAAGGTTACGGTTGAGCAACTAAGACTTGAGTCAGCTGTTTGTACATTTCATATTTGTTTGTTTGTTTTTAACCTTCCATTCAGCTAGTCTGTCCCGTCTCCTGTCTCTCTCTCATTCTCTCATTCTCTCTTTCCTTCTGTCCCCCCACCCTCTCTCTCTCTCTCTCTCAGCCATGTTTCGGTCTATCTTCTTATATTTTGTAATCTGAAATTCACTCATCCTGACCAGAAAGATACAGTTACATATCATTGTAGCCCTAGAGTTGTTGTTACCATTGTTGTCACTGTAATAAGGGTAAAAGTTACAGTAGTAATGATAATACTTACACAGTTCATCAGCAGTGATTGTCATTCCAAGAGAACAAGTAATTCTTCATAAAGGAGGCGGTCCTGGTCAGTTATGGCACATCTGCATATTAACGTTAACATCTTCGGTATCTATCCGTGAAGGATGACATAATGGTATCCGGTATGTAGGCCTAGTGGGATTGTTTCATTTATGGGCTGGGCAATCACACAGTTGTACCTTAAATAAATCTTGTTCGTGAATGCAAAATCCACCTAATTTGTACTGCTGAAGTTTTTCTTCATCCATGCAGATTGTTGATGTAGTGGATATTCGTTTCGCAGTAGCAAAGTATTTAAGTTAGCTGTCCTTTCTGGCTCATACATGCCCTTTGGCGACCGAATCTACGAAGGTCTGATGATTATGGCTTATTGCAGTATCATCAAACCTGTGCTTTGACGAATTATGCGAGTAATAATGAAATGATGGATAAATAATTCTTTGTAATTAAGTGATAGACATAGCTATTCTAGTTGTTACGTTGTCTGTTATTTGGCGAGGGCATGAAATGGTGAAGCGGTTGTATATTCTTGAGTAAGTCTGTCCATTGCGCTAATCTTATTTGCAATTTGTCCCATTTCGGGGATTTTCAAAATCTGCTGATTGGTAACTATTGGTCACAATACCCAAGTGTACATTGTTTTTCTCTCTCGTCATTTTTGACGCACAGAAGACATTTTATGAACTTTGGTGGTAATTTTTTTGTTCGTCTTATGAATCTTAGTGTCCATACTTGTTCCCACATGATATCAACATTAGTTTTAAAAGAAAGCATAGCTGACATTCGGGAAATCGATGTATTAATATAATTATAATGGGCTGTATCGTGTATACGCACTAAATACTTATATTTACATTAATACATAGTGTGTCGACTATCGCATTCTATTCCACTTAGTATACTGGTATCTATAGTGAGTTATGACGTAACGAATTCACTTTCTCTGCGGATAATAAGAAATGTAGATTTCATATGATGAAAATGGGATTTAGATATTTATTCAAACAAGATGTGAAATAAGAAATGGTGTTGTGTGTGTAATACAGTCTGTGCGTTTTTTATTTAAAATTTGATTCGACCAATAATAACGTTGTTTTCTGATCCTAAAAATTCAATAGATTTCCTGACACAAAATGTGACTGCCAGGAGTATGTCCATAATCTGACAAACTTCAAACTTCGTATAAGAACATTTATGTGACAAGCTTGTATTGCAAATATGCGATCGTGTAGCTGAACTATTCTGAGAGACAGACACAAAGCAAGAGGAATACCGAGAAAAAGAATTCATGCACTAACTTGCTGGACCAAAAAAACTCATAGTATTCACGAAAGAACGAGGCCCTACTCACTTCACAGCAAATTATCCCTGAGCCCTGAACAAGTGCCGAGATCAACTTCGGATGTGTATGTATATTTGGAGAAAGAACTGACAATCATTAGGCCAGCTGGATTGCTCAGAAACTATCGCAAGAGTGAAGTCGAGCGAGGCAGCAGGCTTGACAAGGGAAATAACCAGAATATATGTTTGACGAAAGAGGACCGACAGGAGTTATCTCGACTGCTGACGCTCCCAGCTCATGAGCACAAATGTCGAGCTGAAGGCAAAGAAACCTTTGTCTTGTGGCTGGAGAGAAACAGTGTGAATCATGGATAGCGGAGAAGCTCAGAAAGTCAACGAGATCTACGGACTCAATTCTGACTCAGAGTCAGACAGCAGCGACAATCCATACTACGTGGATACGGCAGCAGATGGGTAGGTCCTGCTATCGTAAACCTGTTTGTTTTATTCAGTGTCTTCTATGTGTATGTGTGTATTTGCACCCAGTGGATGACACGTCGTGATTAACGAGAAAAATGGTTGGTTGATCTCTTTAGTAATTTAGGATACGATATAAAAAAAGAGATAAAAGATATCGTGAAATGAGATAAGGAAAAAAAAGTTCAGATGAGGTGACATGGATGAGATAAAATAATCTATAAGTTTCAAACGGTTTTGAAAAGAAACTTCAATCATGATTAACTCATGAAATGCTGGCAGAAGAGTAAGCAATACAAACCCATACCCTCCCACACTCACGTACACATATACTCCTGTCTGTCCGCACAGATGCACACACATATAGTCTCTCTCTTTCTCACACATACACGCACACACACACAGAGACACTCACGCAGTGAAATACCTCATACAGCATCAGAATCAGAATCAAACACTCTCAAGATGCAGTACATGCTACAGTTCGAAAAGCAGAATTCCTATACCGTTTTCAGTTTGTCTCTAGGAAGGGATATACATTTAAAAATGGCTAACCTTAACCTATAGAAATATTTTAGTTTGTAGCACATTGCGATGAAGATATTGTCTTGAATTACGTTTTTACTTTTCTGAATCTACAACGTTGTTATTTTTATAGGATACAGTATGAAAAGAAACTGAAAGCTGGTATTTTTTCTCTGTTTGTTTTTCTAGGGACAGCTTTTCAAACATCTCGGAAATTTTGGAAGTGAACCAGAGATTGGTTTCTACAGTATTAATACGGGCTGTCCCGAATTACTTAACGATGTTGTCACTCTAGGGGATGATAGTGACTCTGAAATGGTTATTACCAATCATAGTTTATAAGATAGACAAACTCCTTTTTCATGTTCTCTGGACAGCTTTCCAAACATTTGGTTTGTTAATGTCAGTGAGCTGTCACTCTTGGGGATGATGATAAATCTAATAAATCTGAAATGGGAGAATAAAACAGGTGCATCGTCCTTGTATTCTACCAACTTGTTTCTTGAGGTTTGACATACAGTTTTGCACATTTTTCCCGGTCGTAGTGCAGTCATATAGTGACAGTCCAATAATGAACGTCTGTTTGTTTAGCCAGCAAAATCGGTAAGATCTCACCATTACACATTAAATGGAAGGAAAAACTCCTCAGGTGGAGCGAGACAAGTGAGGGTCTTCAGAGGAAGAGTGGGTTCTTTAATTAGGTGTTTCGGCCTTTAACTTCCTGACATCTTCTAGAACCTCGGCCATACCGAGGTCATCACTCCCGATGTCCGTCACCCACGTATAGGCTGTCTGGGGCGCTGATAACCCTACACATGTCAATATAGGCAGTGCCAAATGTTTCATTAGGCTCCACTATAATTAAATTTGAAGCTGTTAAAAGAAGGAATACTTTTCAATACATTGTACATGTAGCTATTTTCGGAAAAGTTACCTTGTAAACCAACAAAGTTAGTTACCACTTTCCGTCAACTATGCTTATTTAAGACATTAGTATAAAATAATGAACGATATTTTTATGTTGTTGTTGTTGTTGTTGTTGATGTTGTTGTTGTTGTTGTTATTGTTTTCTGTAAAGTTACACGTTTTGCAGTTATACGGTCAGCGCCCGACATCGACGACCGGGCCCTTGATACTTATAGGGTTAAAGGTGCTATAGTCGCTATGAACAATGAGCATCATATTAGTACTCCGTGCAGTTCGGAGAAAAGATTTCCAGTTGACTGACTGGTCTTTGATCAGATTGGTCCTAGAACGCTTTTAGGGTTAAATCTTTAAGTTTGTACTGGTTGGTACTACCAGTCATTGTGTACGAGAGGAGACATTTACCTTCTCATCTCCTCTAGTGACCCACATTTCTTACACCAGGATAGGACATTCACATGGAAGCTCTCTCTCTCTCTCTGTCTCTCTCTGACAAGTGTCTTAGGCAATGTATATCCGGGAAATGTTAAGGTCGACCTGAGTGTAGTCTGTTACCTTCCTGACTTGATTGCGTTTACTCTCATCTTCATCGTTCATAAACCTCACGCTGTTACTTTTAGTGTAATAAACTTTATTAAATTATTTATTTTGTTTTCTCGTGTTGTTGTCTATTTTCAAGTATTAATATCTCCGTACCAATGTCCTTGCATTCCAGCAGACCCACTTTTCCTGTATATCATATTATTTTGCTGTTTGTTGTCTCTTAATACTCAGAAAGCATAAGTTGATCAACTGTCTTTTTTCACGATGGTTTAGCTTATTTACATATGAAGATTTTAGTGGAAAAAAAGAGATTAGTCACATTTTATGAAAAATGAGTTGTTGCCCCAACGCACAGCGCTAAGATTTGTTAACCAGAACAATAACTTGGAAAAATTAGGTTAAGTTCTGCTAAAAAGAGAGTTTTTAAAAGGGTATACAGTGAAAAACTATAGACTTCTTAACTTTAATTTCTGTTTTTCTCCCTTTGTAGAAAATGTGACATCTGGTTTTTCCAGTGGGGTCTTCATATATTATTATGTATTTAATTTCTTCTTTCTTCCTTCTTTGTTTTTTCGTTTTTATCTCATTCATTCTTCTTTGTTTTGTTTTGTTTTTGTTATTGTAGCTATATTATCTTCTGTATCTATTAGCAGTGGCTGCATTTCATGTTCTTCATATCTCCATTTACTACCTGAAAGTGCTGGGCTATATTATGATTAATCTGGATAGACATGAACATCAGTTTGTAATCAAAGATGCAGAGTGTCATGTCTCCCTTTCTCTCTCTCTCTCTTTCTTTCTTTCCTCCCCCCCCTCTCTCTCTATTTCCCCGCCCCCCTTCTATTTCTCTTTAAATAAAAAGACATCGGAAATCATTCTGACATCCTTCCTTTCTCTTTGTCATTGTTCTTATATCGATTAGCTGCACATTGTAGAAATAAATAAATAAACTGATGTAAACAAAACAAAACAAAACAAAAAAAGCAAAAAAAAACAACAACAACAACAAACAAACAAACAAAAACACACCTATTGTGTGAACTCACAATGTTCACAGTGCTAAACAAAGGAAATAAGTTCTACACGACACGTTAGCAGTGCCAGATTTAGATCGAGTGTAATCCCTGCCACAGAATTTGACAGCAATAAAAATATGCTTGTGGCAACAATAATACGCTCACTGATATATCCAAACGCGGGGTCGAAAGAATGACCAACTCAGCACCGGGAGCTTCATGGCATTTCGCCAAACAGCGGTCAAATTACACCCCATTACAGTTGGACAACTTATGCAATCATGCCAACCTCGGATAAATAACAGTGGCATCTACGAAGACATCCATAGAACGAAAACAACAACAGCAGCTATGACATTGCCCTTTCATTACCAAAACACATATTATTTTTATTGCGTGGACCCTCCTGCTTGTCTAGAAATTATCGATCTCAGTCATTTATTTAAAACCCAGATAATTATACTTCAGGACATATTATTTCAACAAAATAATTTTGTCTTCCCCGGAGAAACATGAAGGAGGTTGTATCAAGATTTTTCGGTTTATACGGTTCTGATAGTCAAACCCATATCCTTTTTGACCCAAATGACATTTGAGATACAAACTGGACAAACGATTGATATTAGAAAAGGAGAGATGGTGAGTAATGTTTTCTCATAGGAGAAATTTTCAACAGTGGACGATGCTCAGTCACTTCAGGCGGATATCACTCCTCGGCTCTTGAAGTTAAGATATTGTTATTTTTACTGAAATTGTTGGCTGTGAAAACTCTCCCGGAGTCGGAGTCGCAGAAGTTTCAGGTGATGACAGAGACACCAGGAATTCAACTGCTGTACTTACTTGCTAATCCACGAAGTGTAAGAAGAGCACCATTATGAAGATGATGAAAGGAGTTAATTTATTTCTCTGTTGTTTTGTATGTTTTCCTCAGGTCGGCCCCAGTCAAATATTTTACACACGAGCTGTCTGTCAGAGGAAGACTTCGCAGGTTCTTCATACGAAACTCCACAACACGTGAGTGTTTGTTTGTTCGTTTGTTTTTTGTTGTTGTGTTTGTTTGCTTTGACATATTCATATGGGTCTTTGCATATGAATTGGGAATGTATATATGTGAAGACCACAGGGGAAAAGTGACAGTAGTCACAAAATACTGTTTTCGTGGTTATCTGCCCTACCAGTAGAAATCCTACTGATGTTTCGCGCCTTTTTCTGCCCCTGTCGAAAGACCATTGTAACACTATAAATAAAAAATACAAGGATGTATTTCTTAAACAAGAATCATACACTTTCAAATCCTAAAATTTATTTTACATAAAACTAGTATTTTGTGACCACCGTCATTTTTCCCCTGTGGTCTCCGTATAGATGTATTGTGTTTGGGTATGTCAACATGTGTGTTGTGGATTAGAGGATTTGTGCTGTCTTATATATGTGTGTTTGAGAATATATTCATGTATATGTGCATTGATTGTGTATGTGTTTGTATGTGTATATGTGTGTACGTGTGTACTTGTTTGTGTGTGTCTGTGTGCATAACTTTCTTAGGCCTGGAATATAAGTTTTTGTGTAAAGCTATGGGTGAATGAGACGAAGATAAAGTGATAGAGTGAGGGCATGTGTGTGTGTGTACGTGTATGTGTGCGTGTGTGTGTGTGTCTGTGTATGTGTGTGCCAGAGGGGAAGAGAGAATAAGAGAGATTGGAGAAAGTAGGTAAAAACAGTGACATAATAAACAATATCTTTCAGTTTATAATGATTAACATACTCTTTTGACAATAGCCTAATAGTAGAAATACATTTGTTTAATAAAAGGCTTAATTAACAACGTAAATATATAGGTACATAAAATAAATTATAATTAAATTATCAAAAGATACATGAACAAAATGAACAAAAAAGATAATAAATAAGTAAATAAAATATATAATTAAAGAAAGACAAAAAATAAACACATTTTTAACTCACTCACTCACTAATTAATTAATGAATTAATTAATTAACTTACTAAATACGATAACTGTATTAGTCCAGAAATATGCTCATACTATCGTCGTCTAGTAACATAATAGACGTTTGGCATTGCAGGCCACTGGAGAATGTAGGTTTGAAGCCTCAAGAGATTTATCATCCTGAAAAGCTGTTGAATCCTCTCCCTTTTCTGTCTCTCTCCCTAGGCCCTCCCTGCTCCCCCCCTCTCCCAACACACATATCCCCCTTCCATCTTCCAGAAACCGTTTCTCATTCCCATGTCTTTGTCTGTATACAGGATTAGCATGCACGTTCTTCGACCTGGCTTTGAAGTTGTTGATCTGTGTTATGTATGTGGTCCGGGTCTCTTTGGATGACATCAAGAAATACGAATGGTATGTTACTCTTTGCTTGGACTGACTGTCTGTCCATCTGTTTATCTATCGGTCTGTCTGTCTATCTGTCTGTCTATCTCTCTGTATGCCTGTTTGTCCATCTGTCTGTCTGTCTGTCATTCTGTCTGTATAGCTATGTGTCTTCCTAGCTATAGATCCATCTACCTACTTACCTACCTCTCTATCGGTCTGTCTGTCTGCATGTCTGTCTGTCTGTCCGTCTTTATATCTGTAATTCTCTCCGCCTGTATCCCTGTCTGCACCTTCCTAACTACCTGCTTACCTACCTACAAACATACATAATACATATCTACCTACTTCCACCAATGTCATTATGCTCTCTACTCATTTGCTTACAGCTACGGCTCGCCTTGCACTGTACCAGAGAATTCCACAGCTACGCCGGGTTTCACTGACGGCGAAGTCAATTGGTGAGATAACATTTCATTATGATTAGTTCAAGTGTTGATTAATCATGGTTGATTCAATGATACCTTCAGTCCCCTATAGTATCGATCCATTGAAGCCATCTTTTCTAAAGACACTTTACTCACTATAATGATAGAATGGACTTACGAAATAGATCCCGTGTTTTAAGTAGTGCAGAAAAAAAGTTGTTGTATATTTAATGCCCTTTCATAATGAAGTTAGTGGACTTCAAACAGAACTGGTCTTTTTGAAAGGTTGTTGATTTGCAATAGTTAACATAAATTATGATGTATGGACCATTGCTATCTAATAATATTGAAAAGAATATGCGGTTAGCATTCATACTATTTCTATAGACTGGTTCGAAATATGACATCAGGAATCTAGAGTGTCTTATTTCTTCAAGATAGGTTGCTCTGTTTATTGATTTATTTTTTCGTTTCTTCTCCCCCCCCCCCCCACACACACACACTCCTTTTTTTTTTTCTTTCTTTCTTCTTTTTTTTTTTCTTTTTGTGACCAGTATATTTTAACGCCTGGAAAATTGGTCAGGATTTCTATAAAATCATTAACAGAAACAGTGCGAAAAAATTGATTTTAATAGTGTAAACTGTTCACAGAAACATTGTCAAAAAAAGATCTTTAGCTAATCTGTCTGCTGTGAAGCCTCTTTGCTCTCTATCAATGACCATTGAAATCACACGGAGGAGAACCAATTATTACCTTTGTGTCCTCGCTCCAAGTATTTTACGGTTTCAGATTTAATGTCAACAAAATGAATTTTCTTGTGTCCTTAAGCTTTTTTTCTTAGATGCTAGAAAATCTTTTTCTTTTGCCCGCGCCCTTGTTTTGCTACACAGCTCGGAGCAGGACAGAGATGAAGTAGCTTTGTGTTGGCTTTCTGTGCTATTATTTGCTGCAAAAATATCTTGTGCTTATAGTTATAAATGGTTTAAGGGTGGGGGGCTCCTGAAATTTGGATTTTGCTAAAAAAAATGCGATTTTGGGTTTTTGTTTTCTCTTAGAAGCCGTGCCTTTTCTGCGGTATAAAAATGGTATCAAAAAGTGGATATATCCATTCTAAAGTGTTTGACCAATGATCATTCAACGTTAGGCCTAGTCTATTGTCAACCAGGATTTGGCTCCACATAGCTGCTACATGTAGTCGCAGATCATCACTATTTGATTATATGTAGGCAAAGAGTGCATAAAACACTTGGTTATGACTTCATCTAGCAAAATCATGAACTCCAGTGCCATGGATGATCATTGGATGACCTCTATGAGGCGAAAAAAACTGCTGATCATGCAGATTATCAGTAGTAGGTACTCTAGAATGAACTCCCACGTCCTATAAATAGTCAAACTTTCCTTTCTTTCTGCTATTTCAGAGCTTAGTTGTGGACTATATACCACAGTAAAGGTCAAGAAACTCTTAGT
>JBCEWB010153308.1:0-10630 GCA_039654565.1 Peronia peronii
GAATCATTGAAAAAAGGCAGGTTTTTCGATCTTCATTTCTTCTATCTCCCCCCCCCCCCCCCCCCCCCGGGATATTGTATTTTTTATATCTGATGTTATATAAAATAATATGATAATGTTTGTTTGCTGATTATACACCAATGTATGTATCACTGTCTGAATGCAATAAATAGTTCATATTCGACTGAGTAAAAATTGGAAATCCCCGGCGAAGTATTTGTACCCCTGCTAAAAATAGAACACTCACTGATGTTTGTTACCGCTCCATCAAGAGATCTGACAACAATTGTCACCGGTCCTTTGCACTTTTTTTAAAGAATTCCATATGGTAGAAATTGAATAAGTTGGTATCGCAAGACAAATTTTCGAACCTTATTGGCTCTTCTTTATCATCATAATCGTCATAATCACATCATTGTCATCGGTGGCAGCAGCAGCAGTATGTTTAAAGTAATGTCTTGAAGTTCATGACTTTGATTATTAACCCTCATCAAAGCTTCATCATCACTGAATATTAAAACAACGACTTGTCAACTGTACCTATCTTCTATGTTAACCTGAACAACCAGTAAACAATGCATTTGTTGAAATATGGTAAAATATACAAGTCCCATTTTTTTTTTACCCGTTTTATACTCATCATCGTCATCACTATCATCATACAGAAAGATCTTGACTGTAGAGACGATTACCAACATCCCAAGAATGTTTTCAATGGGGTCAGATAGATCACGTCCATTGCTTCTATCCAAAATTTAATGTTTCTAACTTTATCAATCTTTTCACCAACATTTCTTGTCAGATCTGTTTTAATTCCACTATGGCCAAAATCAGTCACAAATTTATTGTGTCCAGCTGAACAATATTGTTCTTTCTAGAAATAATTTTCTTCTGCCGTCATGAAGGAACCTCTTGTAAAGAAACAACCATAAACCGGTGCAGTTTTTTAGTGTGGTAAATATCTAGAAACAAACGCATCAAAAGGAACAAATTAAAAAAAAAAAGAAAAATATGTTATCTTATCAATAAACCACAGCGTTTGTCTATGTATGCGTCCGCATTTTTAAACATACTTGTCTATCGGATGCGCTGCGGTCCCACCACAAAAGTGGTGACCAGTGTATATCTGCATGTAGGTCCGCTTTTTAAGCTTTCCAACCAATGCACCTACCTGGACATGTTACACCATTTTGGAATGAAGGTGAGGCGTACAGAGTTAAAAAATATTCGTTCATTCGGCGGAGATTCTGTTCCTTCGAAGGAGATTCGGGATTCGTTCGTCGGATTTCGGGTTTGTTCGTCAAATGGATGCTCCAGGGTTGGTTATCCCAAGAATCTTTACATCCCTACTCCCAACAAAAAGACAAAACATGTTGTGTATCCTGTTACTCTGAGGTAACTATCTATTACAATTTGTTCTTTCAAGTAAGAGGAAGGGGGGATCCTGGAAGTCATTTTGGGAACCGCTTTGGGAAGATGATTTTAACCATTACCATCGCATTCGGCATGGTTATATTAGAGGAAGACAAGGGAAAAAAATGAATCACTCATGGTTTCCATGCCAACGGCCGCCATATTGACTTTTGCTACCCAATACTGCCTTTACTATAAATAGGATTCTACATTTTTCAACCGATTTGCTTGAAATTTTGTAAACATACTTTTTAGTGCAATATCTAAAAATGGCCAGAACAGATTTTTTTAGAATTAGCCTATTTTTCTTCCACAGATTGTCAAAGTCGTATGTAAAAAGTCACGGATTTCCCGAAAATCTGACCCTAAAATCTTAGATATCTAAAAAATTTTAAAATTTTATCAAAAATTTCCTCTGATTATTTTTTGTATTGTTTTGTTTTGTATGCAAGCCAAGTTTCATGGCAATTGCTCCAGAAATAAAAGAGTGGATGGCATATTTGTGCTAAAAAACATCATTTTGAGAAAAATGTATATAAAATTTTTTTTTTTCGCTAGAAAAACAGCAGTAGGGAGCTTTTGATTGGACTTTCAATCTCAAAAGATGTTTGTCTCATATACTACAGATCTTTTCACGACTTCTATGTCATATTCTGCCTTTTCCTGTGCCACGACTTACATTTTCTCTTCACTTTTGCTCTCTTACCCCTATCAGCAAAAGGGCTCCCATAGAGCCATTTCAGGGTCCAGGAAGGCCTATATATGGCCGATTTGTGCATTGATCCTTGCTGTGACAGACAGCCCATTACCGTATCCTAAAACAGCAGATACAGGGCATATTCCGTCCTCATTAGGTCGTGGGAAGTCGATTTTAGAGGTCTAGGCGAAAGTTTTCACTGATATTTGGTGTGGTGAGCGTCTCGGATGATAAGCCAGTGTTCATCCCTGGCTTTGGGGCCCCGATATTAATGCAGGTGATCGTAATCAAGCCTTATGTACGCATGCAATTTGCCCGTAGTCAGTGAAATAGTGATGATCTACCACTGGATATAGAACCTCGAATGAGCCAGAGCCTGGATGGCAGAGGGGCGGTCAACCTTAGCGTGACCATCCTCCCCACACCTTAGAATGGACATATCAACTTTTTTTTTCTTTTTTTTTTTTTTTACCATTTTTATATTCAGAAATTACAGAACTTTTAAAAGAAAACAAAAACCTGAAATCAAATATATTTGGATTAAAAATTAAAAAAAAAAAAAAACGATTTCAGGATCCACCCCCACTCAATTAAATGTAGGTAAATTAAATGTGTTACTTATTCTATTTTCTTTAGATTATCATTAAAAGCCGAGGGCCCATTTGCTCTCCGCAGGAGTTAGCAAAGAGTCCTTTGGAAGGGCGGCTTCATGGCTAGAATTAAACGTAATATCATCGAGACAACAGCTAATAAAAGAACTCATACACGTATAATGCTCAATCACGCTCTCCGAGAATAGAGAGTATTCATGGAAACAAAAGAACATTAACCACAATAAAGAGACACTTAAACATACAGTACATTAAGGCAAAAGAAATAAAAGGAAAGAAGACAGAAAACAAGGTTAATAATTCGTGCCTTACTTTTGCATTAAGAATAGTCATTTCTTTTTTTTTTTTTTACCGATTTCTGATGTCGTTAGATACTAGTATCTCAGAATGATTAAATTCGATTCTAGGTGAAAACTACTTTCCAAATAAATAAATGTTTATTTTCGGCTATAATACAATCACATAAGCTCATCGTCTTCTTAGCTTCACTCAGAACAAACAGAAATGTGACTTGACATGTTGATATAGCCTCAAAAATCATATGTGGTCAGTTGCTTCAGATTGCTGGCTTTATAGTGTCCACCTGCTTACACTGTTTCCCCGGAGTCACTTCATCAACATCTTTCTGTTGTTGTTGTTGTTGTTGTTGTTGTTGTTGTTGTTGTTGTTGTTGTACATGTAGTTGGTTATTGTTTGAAACAAAAGTGGTCCGAAAGTCTGGATTCTCTTATGATGCTTTGTTTCGCTACAATTATTGGAACATCAGACTGTGTTGGGCTAAACTTAATTTGACATTTGGAATTATTAGTATCTATGCTTGTTGACTGGTTCACGTCTTGGAAGACAATTAATGCAACCCTAAAGATATTGCAAAATACTCAAGTTGTGCTCAAACTAAAATCGACGTAAGCAGAAATAGGAAATAACATATGCCGCTTAATATTGTCCTCAAATCAATCCTGTCCTTCATACCGTCATCCCTTAGCAATCAGACGAACAACAACATCAACAACAAAAATACAAAAAAAGAAACAAAGACGAATACGCCCACACAGACAAAGAACAAAAGATTAGAGAGCACGAATAAAGATTCTCGGTGAAGAGACACGTATTAGCGATAGACCCAACTCAATCTTGTACCTAATTCACCCAAATCTCCCCCAAAAGACGTTTCTCTAGGATGTATAATTCTACCTCTTGCCACTAACTACTAGTCTGTATCTCCCTAGGGAGCAAATAGTCCTTCGTTCTTCCTCTACTCATGGAAAAAACAAAGACCAATGTAAGCTTAAAAGCCTGGAATAGTCTTTCTGACACATTTTCGCAGCTCTTGTTATTTAGGCCCTGAGTTTAAACTGTCAAACTCAAATCGTTGGATTCCTGTCAACCACCTTTCTCTTTCGCTCTCCACCTTTCCCGCACCCAATTTTTTTTCCTTTTATCTTCTCCCATCCACAAATCCAGACTTCCCCTAGCTGGCAGCAAGGAAGGATCAGGGTAGATTTGGGCTAAAAGGCTGCAACAGGCTCCTGGAGGGCGTCCATTACTACCGTCTGGTCGCTGGTAATGGCTCCAGCAGTCTGGGCCAGAGACCAATGTTTGAGTATTGTCTTGACGCTGCTGGGCTGTTCCTACGTTGTTGTTACAGTCACTGTTATTGTTGTTGTTGGCGGAGGTGTTTTTGTTTGCTGTTGTGGAAGTGGTGATGATCATTGATGGCGGCACTAGTTGTTGGTCGCTGCCAGAGGAGATATCTCAAAACAGATCAGCCAGACAACTCAGCATCAATAAAACTACCTCTTCTACAGAACCAAATCCATGTCCGCATGATATTGTGCCCTACTATCTTTGTGAGTGATATTTTAATGCATATTTTTGTCATCAGGATGAGTTCTTCATACCGACAATGTTTTTGCCATAGAACAGAGTGTTGGAATTATTGGTATCAAATAATTAACCCGTGATGATTTAAGGTTCAGGGCGCTACTTAGGTGATTTGTTTCGCAAAGTCCCATTTTCATGTCTGGAATATAACGTTACGGGAAGATTGGAATACTGTTGATTATAAAGGTGTTTGAGAGCCAAATGTGAAAGAGTAAGCTCTTGTGTTAAACCTTGAAAATGGCACGGCGAAGCTACATGCATCTGTGTTTAAAAGAAATGTGACACTTCTTGTTTTTTCACCTTCTTGTGGTGATATTTCAGACCGTTTCTGGACAAATGGTAAAATGCAGTACAACCACTCTTGTCTCATAATGATCATGCCGGGTTAATTGTGTCCAAGTATCTTGTCCAGGATCATGAACAATGCATGTACGGGATTAACCCTAGAATGTCAATCTACACTCATTCCTAAATCTTTGCTCATCCATCATTCAGAATTTCCTTGACATTAAGAGCTTAGAGTGTCTCTGACTCCCTCTGTTCTATTGTATTCAAGGCGTCAAACTTTCAACAGACATTTTCCCAGGGGAGAGAAAATGGAAGAAAGTCTGACAAAAATTGTGTTGCTTTTGATGGGAATTGTCCTTGATGTGAAGAAGCTGTAAATTAACCCTTGATGATTTAAGGCTCAGGGCGCTACATAGGCGATTTGATTTATAGTCTACACGTGAGAAGTCATGTGTCAAGCCTGTAAAAGAGCAATGTCTCAGAAGAAGGACCTGTAGAAAATTCATATTGTTCCGTCCTTCGGGTGAGGTTTTGTAAGTGATGGCAAGATCAAAGTCACTTTTGACTACTAAATTTGTTACTCCAAAACGGTCATAAACAATGTATTCAAAAACAACAAAAGACAAAAACACCAATCGAACACACACAAACACACACACACACACACACACACACACACACAAACAAGGCAAATTGTCATTGACGACACTAGACTTGTTAGTTTTGATCCAGTGGGTCATTCATTGAGAACAACTAGACTAGGGATGTCTGATAATATGTCAATGAGACTGTCACGAAAGGTTGTGCGTTTTTGTCCCTTGACTACTAACATCATGAACAGCACATTGTTTTTTTTTTTGGATAACATTTTTTTCTCAATCACAGGTGGCTCACATTTATTTCATTTATATCTTTTGCCATGTAAGTTAAAATGTATACACAGATTTTCTTCTGGTGATTGAAAAAAGACTAAATATAATTTTCTATTTAAAAAAATATAATGTCATTTGTGGTGCATGTAGTCAAGGAACACAAACTCATAACCTTTTATCATAATCTTAAAGGTAACTGTCAATAAAATTTATTTTATTGTAATGAATATGATTACATAATTTCCTCTGGGCACAATTTTTCACCGTTTTTATTGTTCTCCATACTTGATGTGTAGACACAATTTTGTTTTAGCGAAGCTCGTATTTTGTTTCTGACTGTTCGTTTGCTGTGTTCTTTGTTTTCCTTCTTAATCTTATTCGTACATTCTTAAACCAATTATTATTGGGGGTAGTACTCTTTATTTTTGCCCCTGTTCTACATTTCCCAGGACAAAATGACACCACTGCGAAAAGGCCATGGGAGAGAAACAAGCTAGAAAGGTATGAAGAGAGTTTAGTCATGAAATATTGGCATATCCTGCACCTGATTTGATTCAATAGTAACAACGACTCTTGACAAGAGTTTTCAGACTGTCAACAGCGATTTTGTGATTAGCAGGAGTGAAACGGCCTCATATAATACCAAGGGTAGCTGAGTTAATGTACTGTAGGAATAATTCTAAATACAACGCAAAAGTCAAATGGCGCGAGGATTATTCTGTGGGTGTCGTAATTCTGTACCATAGTAATTATGACTGAACTTAGAATTGTAGACCTTCTTGCAATGACTGTCATTCCACATATGGTTAAATTCTACATAGAGAGCAACTCAGAATGTACTATAGACACAAACACTGGTTAGTGCAATAGAAATTGTATTTGAATGAATATCATATACAAACATAGGCTTTATTGTTAATACAACGATTGTTGATTGTTATATTTACTCTGATATTCATTATTCTGTTTAAAAAATTAAATGACAATTAATTACAAAGAAATTTATTTACTTTGAGGATGAAAAAAACCGACAACACAATGACACAATGAAAACATTGCAATCGTAAGAAATATGGAAAAAAAAGAAGTTTGCAGACAAACCAGCATAATATATAATATGATCATATAAAGCGAACAGATTAAAGAGATGTGGCCATTGAAGCCAGGATTGCAAGTGTTTGTTCCCCTGCATGCTGCCAAATGACGTCAAAATGTTCATTCTAACCTAAAGACTGGCTTGGTTAGACTGACTCTGCCTAACTGCTTGATTGTGCTCGACTGTCTTTGTCACGATATAGATTGTCCTACTAGGAAAACAAATATGTTCAAAAGTAACAGCTTTATTGACTTCAGATGTAGCAGAAAATCAATGTTTATAAAAGTGACCCAATTAAAATAGAATTATACACTTCCTGGAATTACGAAGTGGATTTTCTACAATAGAATAAGAATGCTGCCAGCCAGCTGCTCGTGATAGAAGGTAAACATAATGTACTGCGGTGTTTGATACATACCTTTTAAAATTATAGTAAATGTGAAGGAAAGACTATTTCCATTGGACTTCAGAGCGCCAGATACGGAGAAAACCGTTGTTAAAAAGTTGACACCCTTTTCATTGGTGGCAGAAATTTCTACATAACCTGAGAAATTTTCTAGTATACATTTGTACTAAACTAGAATTATCATCTGTTTACTATTGACATCATAACTCATAGAAACAGTGAACCAACATCAGAGAAATTGAAATGTAAATATCAGTTATTATTGCGTACAAGAGCACATTTCTTTCATCATTCCTTTCTGTGACTTCAGTAATCCAGGCTGACGTTCTGTAAATTTTAGCTTTCAAGAATTTTGTTTGCATTGCATGATTTCACGTTTATTCACTCTAACTAGTGAGATAAATGAAACAGACTAAAAATATGTTGAGCCTGACTATTTGGAATTTTAGACAAGAAGAATTACACAGTTTAGTTTTGAAGCGAGATATTCACAGCAAAACGTACAATGGTAGTAATTTAACTCGTTTTCATACCCAAAGCAATGAAATTATTAAACGAGCCAATTTTTTTAGCTAGGTAGGTTATTTCCCTTTGCCAAGTACGAGCGGTATAAGACAGGCCTCGTAAAGAAAGAAAAAAAAATCACTTAAGTTCCTATTATAGGAAACACATGAAGCAACAGGTTTTGGAAACAGTTATCATAATGAGAAAAGAAAAACCATTTTCATCCTAAATATGATGAATTATTCAGAATGTTCTTTTACTCATTTTTCAAATATAAGGAGAGAAAGTGATTTTTATTTTCTTTACAATGTTTGTGTTCAACCTCTCGTACTTGACAAAGAGAAATAATTTGGCTGACGATCAAAATGGTTCATTATGTAGAAATGAACTAGAGCATGTAGAAAATAATGGTATTCATGCCTGTCTCAACGAAATAGGTGCTAAAACGGGAAAAATTTAAATTGGGACATGTAGACATCTATATAAATCTCAGTCTGATGCACACGGAGGTCGTGGAATGAAAGGTGTTAAATTGGAAGGAACTGTGAGATATTTACAAGTACTGCCTCTGCGCGGGAGGGCGGATGGCACGTTCAGTGTATTCCTACGGGTCTCAGCATGGTAGGGCTGCAAGCTGTTCCTGCTAGGAGCTGCCAATTTCTCCGCACTTTTGCTGGTGTGCAGAGTATTCATACGTGTTCTGTCCGGGACTTGTAAGTCTGTCCGACTGGAATGTTTCTTCTCTTCGGATGCGTCAGACTCCTTGTCTAGCAAAGGACTCCTAGGACTGGTTTTCTCAGACGCGTTATCTGTAGTGCTTTTCAAACTTCCAGCGTCCTGACCATTGGAGGAATACGTAATATGCAGGCCAGTTCCAGTTTTCGTTGTACGTGGATGCAAATGATGTAAGTTTCGGGCATGAGTCACTCTGTCGCCACATGATTTGCGTCTCAGGTTGTGCGGTCTCTTGGTGTGAAAGTTGAGTCGGGAAAGATTATCGCCATCTTCAACCTTTTCTTGGATGTCTTCACAGCTCCCGAAGTGGGACTTTCCTGGCATGCCCTGGCGACGAATGATCCCCACAGGGAAGCGAGTCTCATTGTGCATGGGAAAGAGGAAGTGGCGACCACTGTCAGATGCACACGGTGAGCGAGGAATGAGATACCCTATAGTTACAACAGGCACTATCTCCTCCATAGGCTGGTGTGCCTCTGCGTTACCATTAGCTGTCTCACCATCACAGTGTTCGACTAGACATGACGGGTTGTCGTCGAAGGCCGATGGTCTCCTACTGATATCACTGGAATACCTCCTGCTGACTGACGGGTCACTGTCCAGTAAACTAGTGGACAACTGTCGGTCATTTAAGGGAATAGCCAGACTAGAGCGCTGCACATGAAGAGATCGTTGCTCCCGGAAATGTGCCAAGGCCTTCTCTTTCTTACACACATAGTGGCGGAATCCGCCAAAGATGAAGATGTCCCAGAACCCCCTGGAGAAGGATATGAGATGAAGCACTTTCAGGCTGACCAGTTGTCTGGTATGATGTTCTGGAGCGTCGTGATTCAACACTAAAGTAGCGATTTCCCATGGAAGGTGACTGGCCACGAAAGAGACCAGCAGAGCGAATGTAAAGATCACCACTGATTTGGAGGATTTATAAGGACGTCCAGGCTTGTCCGCTTCCTGTTTGTTGCGTATGAAGTAGATGAAGAGTAAACTAGAGCACAGTGCCGGGAATGTGAACGTCACCAGCGGATTCAGAACCTCGAAAATGTCGTGCAGATACATGAAGCGGCTGGAGGCAAAGCAAAGAAAGAGATCTTTAGTGCGGCGATCAGAGTTCAAGGTGACAACCTCTACGTCATAGATGACCACTGACCAGATGTTGTAGGCGGCAGCGAAGAACCAGGTCAGGCTTGCAAAGAACAGACATCTGTGAGATCAAAGAGAACAACTAGTTTTTATGAAGATCCGAACATGTTTCGATAGTGGTGATTGAAAAAACAAACAGACAAACAAACAAACAAACAAACGCATAGTTTTCTCTGTGGACAACTTATATTTGGGGACTATGTACAAAAATCAAGTTCAGAAAAAAATGTCCACTGTTGGATTCTACTTAATTTTTCGCCCATATTTGAGCTGAATAATGGGCAGTGTATTTCACTAACAAACAACTAAAGCTTCAGTTATTCGGAAAAATCTTGCTCTTAATGACTTTGATTTTGTTTTGTTTCTTTTAATTTAGTCAGAGACTGTAGGTCATTCTATTCTCATTCTATTCACAGGCGTTGTTTTTTTCATTTCATCCACTTTTTGATGGGAATAATTTGTCTTCAGTATGAGCACAAAGCAGGGCATTGTTCATGTTATTGTTTTGGCAAGATAATTACGGTGCACAACCAAACCATTATTCCTGAAGGCTGTTCTCTGACAGCCTGTTTATTTCCATTTCATATTTACATAAGGAAGCCATGGGCCATAAGGACGAAAAACTGCATGGATTTTGTTTTGCTAACACAAATATGCCCTGCAAAAACTTTTATGCAAACATCGTTTAGTTTTGTTTTGAAGAGCAAGGGCTTCTCAGAAACAAAGGATCCAGCGAGAGAGGCCAGTAATAGCTCCCTAGACCGGCTTCAAATGCTTGTCTAATCCGCCCTATTCAGAATCTATGAGGTCACAACACTAGGCTGTAGCAGAAGTAGCCTAAGCTCTAAAATTGGATTCTTACAGCAGGGACATGATGTGTCCTAAATTCTGTCGATCGCACAGAACGATACTCTATCTATCTATCTATCTATCTATCTATCTATCTATCTATCTATCTATCTATCTATCTATCTATCTATCTAT
>JBCEWB010153330.1:0-10630 GCA_039654565.1 Peronia peronii
TGTATGTATGTATGTATGTATGTATGTATGTATGTATGTATGTATGTATGTATGTATGTATGTATGTATGTATGCTGTTGCTCCTGTTTGTACTGATGCATTTTTTACCTAAGAGAATGGTTTTGTAAAGGCCTGATATAAATGTCTTTCATTAATGATATTGCTACAGTTAATAATAAATTTGATACATACAGACATGGAAACATAAATGATCGAGTTGATAATGCCGTTCTTTCTTATCTTGTAACTCGCTTTTTGAAACTTGAAATCCTGATTATCTTAAGTGCCACAATTCCTAATTTGAAAGAAAAAAAAATAAAAAAAAAAATAAAAAAAAATTGGTCCTTAAAACCAGATTGTCTTAAGCGCCAAATTGACGAAATTGGAACAATCTCAATATCAGAACTCACGATCAAATTAATTTTCATAGCAAAGTGTCTTGTTTTTTAACGCTGGTAATTCTCTCATACGAAGACAGCGAGATTTTCGAAGGATCGACAAATCATTTTGGTATGAATGTGTTTGTTCATTTTTTATATGGCGGTCCATAAGCAAGATGATGGCTACATTGTGTCTAAGTATTTTTGTGTGAGAGTGTCCGGTTGTAGACTTTAGATAGTGATAGAACGATGAAAAATGATGATATTGATGTATTGTTCTCTATTTATTTTCAGTCATGACATATGTGGTGATTGAGGGCTCCATGTACAGGTAAAGCTGTAATCTGCCTATTCTCTGCATGTCTTTTGTCTGTATTTTTAATCTATCCATCCATCAATCTATCTGTGAATCCATCCATCCATCTATGAATCCATCCATCCATCCACCCATCCATCCATCCATCCATCCATCATCTATCCACCCATCCATCCATCCATCATCTATCCACATATTCATCCATCCATCCATCCATCCATCCATCCATCCATCCATTTATCCATTTACCCACCTATTCATCCTTCCATTCATCGAGCCAATTATCCATCTTTCCATCCGTCCATCCATCCATATATCCACAGGTCAGGACCCAGTAAGACTATCCACGTCCACCATTACGATGCCGGCAGCAGTGGTCATCACAGTGGAAGTTACACAAAAGGAGGCGGTCATGGCGGCTCCAGTTCTCTGATAGAGCTGTTGATTCTCTCCAGTCTCCTAGGCAATGGCGGCCTGTTCAACACGGCCGCTCAGGTGCCTGTCGTAGCGGCCGGAAAATAATTCTGAAACTGTTCACCACAGCGGGGCAAACGCTTTATTTAATAATAAATAGTAATACAGCGTCTTGGGCAAACACCCTTCAAATTTATTTCAATTTCTTGTGTTTCTTTTGTACTCTCTTGTTTCATGCTTTATTTATTTCCTTTATATTCTTTTTACTAGATCTACATTTCTTTTATTTCTTTCTTCTCTTTCTTTGTTTCCTTCTTTTTTTTTTTTTTTTTACTTTTTTTCTTTTCTTAAAGAGTCAGGAAGAAATCAGATGAGTGGATATTACAAAGCCAGCAACATAGTATGCTTGTATTTTATACAATGTAATTTATAATTTACAGTCAAATCTATCGTCTGCCATAGCTCGAGGCCTTGATATTTTCTAAATCCCTCTGATACAAAATCTATGATAACGAGACGGTTTTCTTGATGACTTTCCTTTGCCTTTTAATTTTGAGGATTATGATTACCCAAAGGCTGTCAGAGAGCCATTGTTGAAAATAGAACAACAGCAAACCACATGTATAAACCGCTTCTATATCTGTTATGTAACACTGTGTCGAACATTCAGTTCACCTCCACCTTGACCTTGACCTTTGCCAAAGTCGTAAGGACGCTTTTGAAACCGAGATCACCGACCTCCCATAACTCTCTCTGTCCTCCAGTGTTCTACTCTTGGGGACATACCCAATCTCATTCTTGTCCATCCATTCGTGAAGAGTGTCTTCTCATCTCTACCTTTAATTTCTTAATCTGGAGCTGTTCTTTTACGGAACTTTGCAAAAACACCGATTAAAAGGTCTCGAAAACTGGAAATGTGAAAAAAAAATTAGATGAACAAATTGGACTCCGCTAATTTATATTCCAACACTCGAAAACTAACAATGAACTGTTCCCAGATTGGGCACAAACACACAAAGGAGCATGATCCTTCCCCCCCCCCCTCCCCCGCCGTCCCGCGTCCATAAACATAACACCCACTGTTCTAAAATATTCTGTATGTGCATGACTCACGCGCCCCGATTATTGTACAAGCTGATCCGAAAGTCTTGTTATTCCTACATTTTATTTTGATTTTGCGAGGGTCGCAACAACTTCGAGCAACTTTCGATTAGTCTACCAGAAGTCCAGACCATTACGACGACGCTCTGTACGGTATTATCAAGGAGAGAGTTTCACATGACCAATACCACAATACCCAACAGTTAAAGGACACTGTGTGGGCAGCCTTTGCAAACAATCACAATCACAGCTTCGTAAAATATCACAAGGACATGGCGCCGCATCATTTGTGCCATGAAAATAACGGTATTCATACAGACCTACTCGATATGCGACAATATCAATGGAATTGAATAAAACTGAAGCCGCTACATGTGTTTTTGTATGACTGCATTACTTATTTCTCTGTTCTAATTACTTTGTGGTTGGGGTAACAAGACTTTTGGACCACCCTGTTCTTTACTGTAATACACTTCTGATTTGCGAAAACACGATGGACGATTACGTCCCGCTTTGCTCCAACGAAAACGTAAAATGTCGTGGGTTATGCAAGCCTTAATTTTATAGAAATGAAGAAATATATGACTTATAAAGATCAAAAGTGGCTTCAAGGTAATTTAAGCTTAAGTAAAGTAGTTTTAATACTCTTTTGGCATCACAAAGCTAATTAAAAAAGCTCAAGTGCTTATAGCTCGAACGTTGAGCTGAAAATGCGATAATCTTGAAACAACCACAAACAAACAATAACAACAACAACAACAACAACAAAAAAAACGAAAGAAACAAAACAAAACAAATCAAAAATAAAAGAAAAGGAGGAGGAAGAATAGAAGAAAATGATGATGGTGACAAGAGAAATGACCAAGATATTTTTCAGATAGGACACACACACACACAGACACATAACCTCACTTCCCCGAGATGCTGAGATATCTCATTCACACACAAACAGAGGAAGAAGAAGAAGAAGAACATCTGTTCTTGCAGCGCCTGGATTTAAAGGTGATGGTGACAGAAAGTAGTGATGTGGGGATGGAAACAGATAGGCCTGATTAACACGATATCTATCGGTCTCGAACATGTAGCAAAAATCAGCCCTCTATCTTTGTTCTTTCCTTGTTTTCCTGGAATCTTTCTTGTACTGGTTTTCTTCATATCTTAGCATTATTTCATGGTGCTATTTATGTGATCGTTCGTTCCACACAGTTTGAAGTCAGAACGTCCAAAAGGTCCAGTTTGAGTCAACCTCGTATTCTTTCGTGTAAGAATTTACTCTTTATTAGTTCGGGTCTACTGCGTTGATTAGAAATATAAATAGATATGCACTGTGCTTTCACTTCAGTCTTTACCTAAGCTATTTCCCAATCTGCAATTTTATTCTTGGTTTTATTTATTTTCTTCTCCTCCTTCTTCATCTTCTTCTTTTTCTTCTTTTTTCTTTTCCCCTCTTCTTCTTCTCCCCCCACTTCTACTTCTTTCTTCTCCTTCTCTATGTTCTTTTTTATGGTTTTGATAAGTTGTTTACACCTTCACGTACTTCGCTATCGGTCCGTAACATTGTTTCTTTATCTAAATATACAAACCCGATTCTTCGTTTTTACTCAAGCATTCTGCGTCTCACATTGTTTCATTATTATCTTTACAAACTATTAGTTTTATCTTCTTATCTACATCACAGTGGCTCCTAAAATTCAGGAATTTGTCCAATTTACCCTCGTTTTCTTTGTCGTTCATGTTTGTTTCCTTGAACGTTCTTGTTATATTATGGTTGTACAGCACAGACATGTTTCACTTCTCAACCATTTCTTAGGGGTCCGTCTCGTCAAATAAACACTGGGTGACATTTGCTGTTTAACTGTTACAAATGTCAGTCTTTCAAGTGTTCACCTTTTGCCGTTACCTGTGCTGGGTCCAGAGATGCTTGCTTAGGAATAACTTGTGAGTAGTAGCTGATGATAGATACTAGACGACTGTGGAGACCTTCGTTAAGTGGGATTGTCGGGACCAAGTATAGAAATATCACCATTGCTATGTTTGTCATTATCACCATCGTCATCAAAAGCCTTTTCAGATCCCTATCATGAAGAAGAATAAGAGGAAGAACAGCAAGATAAAGAAAATATAACAATGGTAACAGCAGCAGCAACAACAACAACAACAACATTAAAACAACATCAACAACAACAACAACAATAACAACAACAACAACAATAATAACAACAACAACAACATTACAACAACAACAATATTACAACAACAACAATAACAATAACAACTTTACAACAACAATAAGAGAACACAATGTTACTCCATCAGCTATTCAGAACCAAGCTTATTAAATTAACACACAAATAACAACAATAAATATCACTTATAAAGCGTTTATCCCCGTACAGTTTACAAATACAATCACAGGTGTAAAAGAAAATGAAATGTCAACAATAGTATTATTGTATTAATCATCTGATGACAGTCACATCCAGTATCATAATATTAAATAAATACCTTGGTCGTACATCAGTTGAGTCTTCGTAAGGACAACAGACAAATTCGGCATCACCATAGATTTGTTTCGACCAAGCGAGAGGCTGGAAATCCCCGTCTAATTTTAGTAGGGGCTACAAACACTCCAAACTGTTCACTGCCATTGATATAAAAAATACCTAAAAATGCACAGAGATTGTTCTGTTTCTAGCAGGGGGATACAAACACTCCGGCTAGGATTTCCATGTTTTTGCTTAGTTGAATATGAACTATTATCATCAGTCCTCAAGGCTCCAAAACATGGGCGCTTAGTTATTTGTTTTCGTATCATGGCTTCCACATCCATCTTCTAACTATCCTGACAGATCTCCCCCCCCCCCCCCCCACCCCTGTCATCATGTTCCCAACTACTGATTGTTTTTCTTAAAATTTTATAGATCATTTTTACTATAGGCACGGGAAAAGGCCGTTCTAGAGAGGTTATGCTACTGCTTCTCGGCGGAAACGTGGAGGGTTCAAATCCTACAGGGAGATGGGGAAGATTTAGAGCTGCTTGAGATGTTTCAGTGACTCAACGGTCGTCTGGCTTCTTGGGTAGAGCATGGAAAACTGGCGTCTAGCCTTCTCAGATAATGGCGAATGTATTTCGGAGGCTCCGTGTGTACGTTACCCTTGAATTTTTAAAATTCGGATGAAGAGTGAGGGGAGACGCTCGTGTCCTGGCAAAATTAAAAAAACAACAACAAAATTCTACCCGCTAATTTCTTTTCACCAAAATGGACACGCACTTAAAATTGAGATATTCCTGTTCTCTGAGAACTGGAGGACTACATATACACCCAAAACATTTAAAACAACAATAACAACAACAATAACAACAATCAAATCAACCAAAACAAAGTAATGTATCTGACATAAAGCAAAGTGATAGCACAAAATATAAACATTGATGGAGACAACACACGTCTAAACAGAACGCGGCTCTTTTAATCCACTTATTTATGGTAGCCATAATATAACCTTTGACATTTTGAATATAATAATTTCTAAATCGTGGTATTATTACACAACTTTAAGAACATAAGAGAAAAAACGTCAATGATGACATAAGTGTAGTTCCACTTCTAGAGGCTAACAGAAGTTTTAATACTGTAGCGTCAAATGTCTGAAAATACAAATACCTTGGCAATAAATGTGTTAACCCATAACCACTTCACTGCTAACAACAGTACAAGGTACGTCCAAAAAGTGGTCTCTCATATACAGGAAAAGTACGTGATATGTTAACGGTCAGCGCACCACTAACCACCCTTTTTTTGTTTTGATCCGATGTTCCGACATATGTTCAACATTTGCAGGCAGAATCTTTTGATAGACGTTGCAAGTTGATAACTGGCAAATAACCTACCAATGAGAGCTCAAAGTAGGCGTAATAATTTCCCTATTCATGTAACAATTAGTAACCTAGAATAAGAGTCCACTTTTCTGATTGTCTGTGGGAAAGTACAGGAGAAGTGCCAGTTAACTCCCTCACAGTGGGCGGGACTGAGTGCGGGTCGGGGTCAGTAGTGATCGAGACTGACTATACACTGATGCTTAGCACAGGACTGCAAAATTGACTTAGCAGCGAAGCCGTTAAAGTTAAGGTAGAAAAAAACCCAATCACTGGAGTTTCAGTTTATAATGTTATTTATTGATATGAAAGAAACAACAGATTGTGCCTATATCCTGTATAAGATAAGTGTTTTCTTTTTTTTTTTTTTTTATCATAATATGGTGTTTGAAAAGTAATTCTATCAGAAAATAATGTGAATTTTCTCTTTGACCACATTGATCCCTTCACATTTAGGGGGAAAAAACTCTTCCTCCCTCTTTGCCGCCATTATGCATAATATTTCATTGACTTTTGGGCGTCTGTTCTCTGCTTCACTTTCTCCTCACGTTCTTGCACCCAACTGGCCTTCGCTGGGGAGAAGAAAAACATCTTCCAAAAGTCCAAATCATTTTGTTTCCCATCGATAATCTGTGGAACAAAAACACTTGAGTGGTCTTCAGGGAGTAAGAATGTAGCACTCTAACGCTATATGTTTTGGTATGCTCGAAATGTCATGCTCAGCAAATGAGTCTTTGTGAAACTGCAGAACCCGAACGTCTGGTTTCATAATCAATGGTTTGAACTCTTCAGCTCACTCAGGGAGAGAGGGAGTCACCAACTTCTCTAATAGACGCAGATCCTAACAACCTTTCAAAAACAAAGGATTTGTTGAGAATAGTCTTTATAGACACACAAATATCACCCAAGCCACACTGGTATATAAACCAAGGTCAGCCAGCGTCCCCGACGAGCTGCTTGGTTAAAAACGTCAAAAGTGACCAGGTTTCTCCAACAGTGCAGGACAAACGTTTTAACTTTTCCATAATCGTATAAAATTGATCGTTTTCTCAAGGAGATCTAATCAAAAAACAAATAACATTTTGTTTTCTGTGAGCGACCTATTTACAATGTTCAAGATGGCTACACATTCGTTCTATCTCTTCCTGGTGGTGATTGGTAAGTCTGTACTTGGTCTGTTCACATGTATGTGTGCTGGTGGTACGTGCAGGAATGTGTGTTAGGATGAGGACGTAGAAAAAGAAAACGTTTCTTGCATGTGGGCGATATCTGTGCTATGACTGGAGACTAAAAGTCATAACCTACTGGTGTTAAGTTTATCACTTGACTGAATTCCCTCCGGGAAATATTGTGTGATCTTGAGCTTGAGGTTTCTTGCAAAAAGCATGAGCCATTAAAAAACAAGACAAAACAAAACAAAACAAAAATAATTAAAAAAACAACATCATAGATATATCTAATCTACTTCTTCGTTTTTCTCCTTTTCTTTACTGATCACCAAATTATTAGCTGAAATTTTGCAAGTTTGACTTGCAGCTTGATCAAAATGAAACCAATATTATGCTTCCTTTTCTGATAGAGAAGGCTAAGTCAGATAGTCAGTCTCTTTTTTCTTTTATCCAGCACCTTCTCCATCTCTTAAAAACCAGATCGTTTCCGTAGTTTAGATCTATTTGCTATTTAGTTCACTTGTTGGGCTCAGTGGATACACACCTGGTGTTCTACACTTTGTGTATAAAAGTCAGACTTCAGGTCAATTCAGAGTTTCAGGCTCATGTTCTTCTTTATACATATATTTTTAATCATTCAGTCTCCGCCTGACATTATAGCCAAATCTTATAACTTATATATAGTCACATTTATACGGCTTGATCTAATCTATATTGTTCAGTGATTTAAAAGCTCTAGTGCCCAGTCAGTCCATTATAGCTAATCGCCTCAGTTTTTACTTGACAATGTAGTAGGAGTATATCGTAGATCTGCTTGTATTACAGATCTCGCCCATATATTTGAAGTACGATTTGGTCTATAACTTAGTTGTTAATTGATGGATTTATTTCAAATTTTTCATGGTTCTGTGAATCAGTTGCCTCAACAGAACGCTTTGGGGACCTACTCTACTCTTTATGACAACAGCTTTCTTACATTAAAGTCTTTTAAAGCCGATAACATATAAGCTGCTGGACAGAGAAGATTCCCAATAAAAGACATCAACTGAGTGAATTCTGAAAACTGCACAAGAGATTAGTGCTCAGCTGCCAATCGCTAGCCCATTTACTCTAAATTAGTTGAACATTTGTGACCCGGTCAAGTCCTGGTCGTACCTTTGGACACAACCATACACACTTGGTCTTGTTTATAACAAACTTATTTTTGATAATGCTCAAGCCAGCAACTATTTTATTTGTCTACTGGGTTTGCCAGTTCGTATTTTACAATTCTCATGTTACGTTCAAATTGGTTATTTGAACTATAACATCTGGTCAGCTCTACAACATGATCTCTTTGACGCAGGATTAGATCTATGGCGAACTACCTGATAAAGCAGGATTTGAAGCCTGATCAAATTATAGAATTCAGCTTTTCAATTGCTTCTTTTCCATCTCTTTCTCTCTCTCTCTCTCTCAATCTTGTTCGACTCGTATACATCGTGTCGAATAAATTTCACACTATGTGTTTTATGAATATAATTATATTCAGTTTAAAGAATCGGTTATTTTCTTACAAAAGATAATATACTATTGAAATAAATCTAGCGATAACGTAATAATTGCTTCATGTCTTGTATTTGAAGCTGCTGAAATTGAGCGGATCTTGAATTAGAAAATTTATCGTGGTAAAACATAAATGACATCTTTTGGACCGATTTAGAGCGAATGGTATCAGCTTGTAGAACGATATAAAACTAACGGTAAAGTATAGCTGCTAAGGACTAGAGCTATTTAGAACGCATGGCACAATGTAGCATTTGAGAATGGAAGATTATCGGGTGATAGCGAGTAGAAAGATGATTTAAAATGGTTGGCAAAATGTAAGCAAATAGAAGCTGGTAGAACATTTAGAATGACAGTTAAAACCGGTTGGCAAAAAATAAGACAAATAAGCCGGTTAAAATCATTAGCAAAATCGCATTTTTAATTGGCTTCAAATTTCTTTCTTTTTCTTTTTTTATTGTTCCTGCCACGTCCACAGCCACCACCAGCAATATCTATAACATTAAACAGTTCCTACTTCTATTTTGATATTGTTGCTACTACTTCTGTACTAATGTTACTTCAAACACTACTCCTTGCCATTAGAACGAATATATTTAATCCCAAGATTAAGATAATCATCAATATCGTTGGTGATCTTTTTATTACTTCTAGACTGTCGACGATGCAATACTGTTAAACCTTTTCGTTTTTTGGTTCACATATTATTATATTCACGTACTGTATCTTGTTTTTCTCTTTTTATCTTCTTATCGCGTAAAACTTCTTCAATCTTCGAGTAGCCAGGTAACTCCTGCCACAAAGTTGTCCAAGCTCTGCAAGGCAGATTCTTTTTAATATGTATCAGTCCGAATAAAGTGCGATTGTCTCGACTTTACGTGACAGCAAGGGTTAGATAATCAAAGTATCTAGCCACACTTTTTGGATAATTTCTTTCTTTATTCCTTCCATCTTTTGTTGATTGTGCTAAGTTTAGTTAGACAGAATCTCTTACTCATGTACCCAAAAGGAGTTGGTGGGCTGAATGCCGTGGCCCATATTTAGAAGCTGCTTGCTTTTCATTAGTGACTCATCGAGATAACCTCTCGTAATCAGTGACTCCATGGTCTCCTGACTTTTTAGGCAGGGAAAACAAGACGTCTATCCTTCTGCGATAAGGACGAATAAACTTCGGAGGTTTAGTATGTGCGTTACGCAACGGAAGAAGTCGATAACAGTCGGATGAAGAAAGTGGCACGGCATCCCTGTCCGGACAAAATTTCCATATTCCAAATTTCTTCCTACAAAAAGTGTTCTCACCATAACTAGACCATACTTAAAGCCGAGATAATCCTACTTCCTAAGATTTGAAAGGCTGTAGACGTAATAAAAAATACACACACACAAGCACAGACATATGCATGGATATATATAAGCAATAGAACTGACAAAACAGATGTTGTTTACATCGATATCGTCATCATCATCATAAATAACTCTGTCTGGTTCGTTTAAGCTTTCATTTAACGAAAACCCCAGCATAAGTGTGGCTACATTATATTTGTGTGTAACGCAATGTTTGCGTGTTAGGTGATTATTAGTTGAGGCAGTTGATGCTAGCGATGATAGAACGATAATACAGATATTTTTATTCATTTCAGTAACGACATCGCTTATGATTGAAGGCTCCATGTACAGGTAAACTTTTACTTTGTTTGCTCCTTGTACCTAAGTTTTCGTTTGCATTTTTAATCCAACCGTCCGTCCAGCTTTCCATCTTTCCATTCATCCATCCATCCATCCATCCATCCATCCATCCATCCATCCATCCATCCATCCATCCATCCAT